>JAADVF010000734.1:0-14486 GCA_023334555.1 Elongisporangium undulatum | reverse complement strand
CAACGTCGTGTGTGCCCCCGTGGAGATCTCGGTGCCGACGCTGACGACGGCCGAGGTCATGATTACTACCAGTTAGATAGAGACACTCCAGCCATTGCATGCTGCATAGGAAGACACACAAGCCATCCATGAACGTATCTTATATAAACGCATTCATCCTCCCGCCTCTGTGTTGTTGGAATCCTGCACTTAGCACTTAGAGCTTGGACGCCGGCTTCTTGCGGATGGTCTTCTCGAGCTTCTTGGACCAGCCCGAGACCGTGGCGCGCGGCATGATCGGCGGCTTGTACAGCCAGTTGGCGCCGTCCACGATGAGCGTGTCGCCCGTGACGAAGGACGCCGCGGGCGAGACCAGGAAGAGCACGGTCGCAGCGATGTCAGTCTTGGCGCCCATGCGACCGATCGGGATGGACGTCACGATGGCATCGTTGATCTGGTCGGCCGTGATGTCGCCCGAGAGCTTGGTCATGCCCGTAGTATCGGCAATCGGGCCGGGCGCGATGCCGTTCACACGCACACCGTACGTGCCCCACTCGAGCGCCAGCGTGCGCGTGACGCTGTCCACGGCGGCCTTGGCGGCCGACGCGTGCACCTGGTACCACGTGGCCGGCAGCTGCAGCGTGGCCGTGATGTTGATGATGTGCGACACCGGGTTCTTCTTCAGCGCATCAATCGACGCGCGGCACATGTTGAACGTGCCCACGGCGTCAATGTCCAGCACCGTGCGGAACGCGTTGGCCGTGAGGTTCTCGGCCAGCGACAGGAAGTTGCCCGCGGCCGCGTTGATCAGAATGTCCAGCTTGCCGAAGCGCTTGACGATCTGGTCCACCACGCGGGCCGCATCGTCCGGTGAGCGCACGTCGCCCGTGACGTACATGGCGTCGATGCCCTGCTTGGCCAGGATCGCCACGGTCTCCTGCACGGCGGCCTCGCGGCGGCCCATGACCGCGACCTTGGCGCCGTACTGGGCCAGCTTGATGGCGATCTCCTGGCCGATGCCTGAGCCACCGCCCGTGACCAGCGCCACGCGGCCCGCGCAGATGTCGTCGCGGAACACGCTCTTGATCGCCTGGGAGTCCATTTGCGCTGCTTGCTCTCGCGGTCTCTTCCGAAGTGACGGCATTCCACCGAACAGCTCCGATCCTCCCGAAAGGTTTACAAAACACGGTGCACCGGACCTTCAATGATGAATCAACACGCACTGTGTCCACTCTGAATACTAGCCCCCCTGGTTCTGGCTGGCCAAAGTATTAGTCGACTAACGGGGGGGGGAGGCAACTTCAAAAACCGTTTCTTGATTTGGATGTCCGTTTTAGTCGAGTCGAGTCGGTTGGCCCGAGAGCTCCGGAGTGCGCGCGCGTGTGTGTGATCAGCAGGACAGGCAGCCAGCATGAGCGTGAGCCGCGCGTGGGAGAAGAACTACCTGGCGGACAAGAAGCCGTACTGGAAGCACTTCCGCCCTGGGGACATCTCCATCACGGCCGTGCGCTCCGTGGCCATCCAGGGGCTCATGGTCTTCAACGGCTACGTGGCGTCGCTCGAGCTCGAGGACTCGGACGATGACGAGACCAGCTCCAGCGAGGACGACGACGACGTGGACGAGAACCCGTGGAAGCCCAAGAAGAAGAGCAAGGCCAGTGACCCAGCCAAGGACGAGTTCGAGTGCCCCACGCTGCACGACTTCTCCATGAACTGCACCAAGTCGTTCGTCAAGTCGCTCAGCATCTCGACCTACGTGCGCTCGCTGGAAGAGCTCGCGCTGCGGTTCGCGCGCCCGCAGCTCGTGGGCAAGCTGGTCAAAGGTGAGTAGCTGGCTGCAGCATCCTGTGGATCTTTATTAGCGTGTATGACTGATAATCCTATGCAGACGTCAGCAAGTCGGCCACGCGCAAGTACCTGCGCACGCACAGCCGCTTCACGGCCGCGCGCTTGGTCGTGCGCACGGGCATGCGCGCCAACTTCCTGGGCCACATCGCCATCTTCCTGGTGGAAGAGGTTCGTGGCTGCTACAGTTGTGCTCTATGGACTGATAAGCCTCAATGGACTCACCGTCATCATCCTGCTCTGCGCCTCGTTGCGCCTTTTATTTCTCGCCTGTAGACCCAGCAGATCCTGCTGATCCTGTACCGGAAATTCACGTCCAAGGCGCCCAAGAAGCTCACGGACAAGGACACCGACAAGGAAAATGCAGAGAGCGAGGCGCTGTCGTTCGCTCGCGTGACTGCGCGCAATGCGTCGCGCTCGGGACTCGCCGTCATCACGGGCGGACTTGGCGCTGCAATCGGCACGCTCGTGCGTCCCGGCGTCGGCACGGTCATCGGCGGCACGCTGGGCGACACGATCGCGTACGTGCTGTAAGGAACTACTGTAGAGGTCGCAACTTAAAACAACAGAATCAACGCGTTGATAAAGCCCCCGAGTCATGGATAGACCCAGCGACTGGACAACTGCTTGACACCACCGCCAACTCAGCACCCTGACGACCATGGTTTCCAGTGTTCAACTTAACAGTCAACATTCTCGGTCGTCATTGATGCTGGGAGCTAGAACAGTAAAAGGGGCTGATCAACTGTCCGCCAAGCCAACTGGATCCTTAAAAGACAACGCATGGCTTTCATCGAATGGTCCCAACGTGCAAGCGCTGAAACATGGGAGAGATCTCGCACACAACTAAGACGCATTTCGCATTGCAAGTGGAGACGAGCGTGGAAGAACTGATTGCTGCGGCGAATTTGGCCGATCCACCAGAGCCGTGTGCTGGCTGGTAAAGGTGAAGTAGAGAAAGGCAAGCTTCAATGCTCAAGGATGCACATTCGCTGTCTAGACAACGCTTGGCGGTCTGGATGACCGTGCTCTGACGTTCCATGGAACGGAGCGATTGCACTCCGCCAGAACCTGTCACCGCGCAGAGTAGGACGCCTCTCGCCAATGCGAATGCAACGTCTTGTGGGAAATTCCCTCAGTCGGATAATTGCTCTATGACGTCAGGCTATGGTCATGTCACTTTGCAGTGTCTACGACTGAAACCCAAGACATGTGCATTAACACTTCGGCTCAAATTGAACGCAATCGCTCGTGTCTGTCCTGATCACTCGTCACCTCTCCCTGTTCCTACACTTTCCGCCTTTTCCCGTTGACTTCAGCCTTCACGTTTCTTGGCGTCGACTTCTCTTCCTCATCCTGGTACGTACCAAGAAAATGCTTGGACAGTGTGCATCTGACCTTCTGCTCGATCTGCTCGTTCGTCAATACGAATGACGTTTGCGCGCTCTTGCGCCAGTACAGATCCTCCTCAACTAACTCTGTAATAGTCCACCTCGGAACCAACAGCAGATCCAGCTCTTCGGCCACACCTTGCGGGACAAAGAAATCATGTCGGACCCCTTCAAGATGCAGTACACAACTGGCTTCGGCAGTATGTGAATCAATCTCATGATTTCTTGGTTTCCTGTTTCCGTTGAAGTTCATAACCACATGAATGATTCCACCCGAAACAGAATCTCTCGGAATACGCAGCGATGCAGAGCCACTGCTCAGGCTCCATCGAGGCACCGAGTCTTCCTTAGTTGATCCCTCAACATTGAAATCACAATTCTTAGCGTGGATAAGCATCGCAGACACCTCGGCATTCTGTCCATCCGCATCGCAAGTGAAGATTGGAATAAACAACTCGCCTAATGTATCTTGATCTCTTGGAAAAACGCCCGCTGCTCGACGAGACAGCATGTACCACAGACATTCTTCGCTTGGCTCAACTTCCAGCTGAACAAAATGGCTGAAGCCGATCTTTCAGCGTTCCCATTGATCATCCAGCTCTTTCAGTGCACTGTGGAGCCCGATATCTCGAGCATCGCTCTCGAGAGTTACGTTTGGGCCTCGCAAGACCCTCAAAAAAGCACTCACGCTGTGGAATGCCATCAACGTGATAGCGCCCTCCCTGTGCACATCAGTGCACTTGTCCATGGCCAGCAACAGCAAGATTCGAGCAACGACGACACCAATATCACCAGTATCTATGGCATGTTGCGAGATCAGGTTCCGGAACTGTGGCAGCATGCGGTTGGCGTACATAGCTTGGTGCTCATACCACAGACGAGCTGCACCGAATGTCAGCATCGGGTCGGAGGCGTAGCTAGCCACGTATCGCTCATGAGTGTAGCTCACATACGACAGTGTAGCCATGAAATCCGCGACTGTATGTGCTGCCAGTGGAGACGAGCAGTTTGGCCGTAGTCCAAGACGACAAAGCAATTGAGGCCGCACCAAACCGGGTATTTTCGGAAAACGAACGTCCGCGCTCTGGAGCGGCACCTGAAATGAGTTGCACGGCTGCAAAGCGTATTACTCCATCAATATCTCGTTCCCTGCATTGTCGGTTGCACTGGATCATGCTTGTCCAAACAGGTCGCCCCATGCGCACCAGCTCCAACCAGGTATTAATATCTTGTTCTCTATCGGACAACGTCGCGCTTGTGACCATTCCACGATACATTGCCATAGTTCACAGAACGAATGGACATCCATCGTTTCTGTAAGCGCGAATGCTGGTAAGAGATCCCAATTACGAGAGCGCTTGACACCAGCAGGAATAGGTTCTAAATACGAGATTCTTGGGTCGGAGTCTGCCAAGATGGCGAATATTCCAGCATCACGAGAGTATTTGGCTCTGATTGATTGATTCACGAGCCCCAGAGCACGAAGCAGCGTACGGAAATGAGTGTCACAAACTCCATTTCGAGCAACTCCTCGCATCTTTATCAGCGCCCGTGCATCATCAACAGCAAAGATCAATACGCCGTTTCGGATCAGGGGATTGCCTGGTGCTGATCCCACTGGGAAATCGTCAATATTGGCGTGAGCTTCATGGTCGCTGTCGTAGAATAGTGCAAGCCATTCATCACCGACGGAGTCCCAATTCGCCGCGGCGTATTCGTAGGTCTTGAGCAATCGAGCCACGAGAGTTCTCCAACGTGATATCTTCTGAGAAGAATAACGTCTTGAGCTTCAGTGTCGCCTTTGGATATGACATCTTCGTGTCGAATTCGCGCAGACACGTGTACAGCACCCTCATACACTTGCTGTTCTGCGTCAATTCGGCCAGCTCGTTCAGCAGCCGGCTCTTCCTAAAACCCGAACTCTGCACTAGGGAAGTGAGCGGGTACGTGTACCGCGCACTGTCTTACTGTCTTTTGTGTATGATCCAGGATAAAGTCTCGAAACTTGGTATGAGCATCGCCCACGAAAGGAGTCTCAAAGGCCGTCTTGATACTGGCCAACTGGGGATCAGGGGCCACAAGCGGCGTCATGGACTTTATAGTCTCCAAGGTCGCACGCACGTCCCCGACCAGTCGCTTATAATCCGTGACAATCTGCGCGGTGATTGCTCGATACTCGAACTGCACGCAAAACACGTCATCGACCGTGAACGTGAGACGCCTGCGAGATCCAAACTCAATGTGCTTCTTCTCGATTCGCGCCGCGTCTAGGGGCGAGAGTGTGTTGATAATATTGCTCTGGATCATCCAGTGGAAAACGCATTCCGATAGGATCTCGCTTGGCGTTTTCGTGGGCGGCGATCTGCTTCTCGCTTCGGCCAGCTCCAACATTTGCTTGTGCCACGCCGTGTCTGCTTCGGACGACGACGCCATCTTCGCTCTTGTCCCAAAAGAAATAGCTCCCTTCGGTTGTTATAACGAAATACCGTACCAGGTAATTGCTCCATCATTGTTGGCTCTGGATTTGTCCATTGCCAAGCCTTGCGAAGTCTCGCTCAGTGTGCACGATCGAAGCAGCTGCATGGCGATCGCCAGGACGGAGTCGCGCGATTGTAACCCGGAGGCTGGGAAAACTTGTAGCGAAAGACCGAAAACAGGGAAGGCTCTTTGCTTAACAACCTTCATTACATCCCGGCGTTCGGAGATCCGACAAACCGTTAAGAATGGACATTTCTTCAGCAAATATAGGTAATGCATTAGGGCGATCCATGCTCCGAATACGAATGGGCAGCGACACAACGCTTTCATCAAGGCAGAGACGGCACTTTGTCGCCAGAAGGCTTGGTGCCTATGACAAAGGAGCAGGGAACACCGACTTTCGGCTCGCCCGTCGACAAAATGGGCGTCCACTGCCGTCCATAGTGCGTGCCTGGCTCGCCCAAGCGTGCAACGATCTTCAAATCCCAGTTCACCATGCGCAAAACGCCCTGGAGCGGGTCATCTTCGCCATACTTCAAGGTGAAATTGCCTATGACACCGTGGTCCACAACCGCCCGGCCCATGATATCGGTCCAGAAGACACTGCCCGGTGCAGAATGGCCATCAATGCTCTTGATGATCTTGACAATGTCGGCTCGCGTGAGATAGTTCAGCAACCCCTCCATGACCCAGAACGTGCGCTTCTTGGGGTCAAAGCCATGATTCAACAGCATTTGCGGCCACTGATCTTGCGCCAGATCAGCAATCAGGTAGTCGTGCTTTTTCGCCAGCACTTGCGCATTGGCCTCACTGAGAATCCGCTGCTTGCGCTCCATCATGGCCTCGCTAACATCCAGTTCCCACACGTGCGCGTCCTTGAGGCTGTGCAAGCGGTAGGCGCGCGCATCCAGACCCGTGGCCAGAATCACAATCTGCTGCACTGATGGATCGCGGTTGTCCAGCGCATCGTCCAGGTACCGCGTGCGAAGCGCCATGTATTGCATGCCGTGCACGTCCCAGTCCCGCGTCGGCGCCCACTTGGATACCTGCGACGAGAACGCCGCGCCGACTTCACCGGCCAGAGCTTCAGCGTACGGATCGACGATCAGCCGATCCGGCTGACCGGTCTCCAGCGCTCGACCGTACGCAGTCAGCAAACCCGTGTACTGCGCAAACGTCGACGCGTCGATCGACTCGAGATCTGCGTGAACCGCTCGGTACGACGCTACGAATCCATCATAGCCATCAGAGCAGATCAGGTCTCGCGACTTGTAGATATCAGACGAGAGACGCACGCACCATACAGATCCTTGGGTTGGTCTTCACGCTCTTCTCCACCTCGCTCCTTGGCAGCGTCCTTGTCGAACGGCTGCGACGCTCCACTCGTGGTCTTTGCTCCCTCCATCGCTCGTTGCGAAATGAAAATGCTGTGTGCTGCTGGGGTTTCTACCTAGTTGAAGCCGTTGGCTTCCGTGTCTCAGTGCGTCGCCTCGCAGGACTTGAACGTGCGTAAACAAGCGAGCACCATTACGCCACAGAGAGAACAATACGGGAAAGAAGACAGCGGATGGATCTCTATTCCTCTGGCGGCGCGATCGTGAATTTGAGCTTCTTGGTGGTCTGGCCTACGTACTGATACGCCGGTTTGTCCGCGTGGTTCCGACTCGTCTCATAGAAGAAGTTGGTGCCCACAGTCTCTTCCAGCTGCCCGTGCAGCGAGTACTCGCCAATGCGCAGCACCGGATGACCACTCGTCAGGCCCTACAATAGAGGCAGCGTCATCAGCTCAGGATCTATCTACAAGACACTCGCATTTGGAGTATGTACCTCGATGGTCAGATGCCGGTGGTCGTCAAAGATCGGATGGTTCTTGAAATCCGTCAGCTCAAGCACGACCAGGACCTCATCGTCTTCTTCCTCCTCTTTACCCTCCGGCTCTTCCTGCACTGCGTTCTCTAGCGCAATAGCGTCCTTGTCCTGCGGCACGATTTCTTCGGTCTGTATCCGCTCGTCATCTTCTCCGCTCTCGCCGGCCGCCGGCTCGTCAGCGGATTGCACAGCATCACCTTGATCCCCATCTCCTACTTCCTCTGCGCCTGTAACAATGGACGCTGCGCGCGGCCGCTTCCTACTGGCGCCGTCGTCGCTGGCGCCGCCATCTCGGCTGTCGTCCTTGGCGTCGCTCATCATCATCATGTGCCCGTTCGCCTGCTGAACCGAGCCGGTCCCAACTGGAACCGTGACGGTTCACCTGTGATTTGGTTTGCTCCAATCAAAGCGAACCGGCGATATTGAGCAGCTACAAGCGACATAAAGCGGTTGCAATGGGTGGCAAGGCGAAGCAGGACAAGGAATGCGCGCTGCAGATCTCGGGGCTGAGCGCCACGGCCTCGGAGGCCACGCTCATGAATGTGTTCCGTCCGTTCGGATCGATCGTGCGCATCGCGCTCAATGGCATGAACGGCGCGTACGTTGGGCGTTTTGCTGCTGCAGTTTCCATGTTGCAAGTGTGCTAATGCGGTTGGACTGTTTGGGATTGGCAGGCATGTAGTGTTCAGCAGCAAGAACCACGCGCACAAGGCCATTAAGGCCACGCATGGCGCTGTCTTTGAGGGCAAGCCCATGTCGGTGACCATGGTCCCGACGTTCCGTAAGACGGTGCGCCCGTGCAAGAAGTACCAGGCCGGTCGATGCACCATGGGCGACCAATGCAAGTACGTTGCTCCAGCACAAGAGGCTGCGCTTGCTTGCGTGCGTTTGCTCACGGCTTTTGTGTGCACACCACAGATACTACCACCAGGATGCCGGCACGCCTCTCCCCGAAAAGGGCGCCACTGCTGCTGCTGCGGAGCCCATGATCACCGCGGAGACCCCAGTCGGTGTCCAGGCGATCCCCAACAGTGTCATCTGCACGCACTTTACTCGCGGTTTCTGCTCCTCGGGCTCGTCTTGCCGATTCGCGCATGTCCTCGGTGGCTCGAAGTCTGCTGGGCCGCCCGTTGTCGTGAAGAAGCGTCCGTGCCTGTACTTTGCCGCCGGCATGTGCACTCGTGGCGACGACTGCACGTTTGTCCACGAAGGACAGGAAAACGCTGCTGCCTCTACGCCCGCTGCGAGCGCTCCCGTGACTCCTACTGCTGCTGTTGTGGCGGCGACGCCGGCCGCTGGATCGAACAAGCGTCCGTGCACCTACTTCGCTGCTGGCATGTGCACTCGTGGCGAGCAGTGCCTGTTCTCCCATGATGCTCCTGCCGCTACGTCTGTTGCCCCAGTGGCCGCTGCTGCCAAGCCCGCGTGCTCGTACTTTGCCGCTGGATTGTGCACGCGTGGCGAGCAGTGTCTGTTTTCTCATGTCACTCCGGTGGCCACAGCTGCTGCTCCGGTGGCTGTCAAGGAGAAGAAGACCAAGACCAAGACTGCTCCTGTTCCAACGACCACAGAGACCACGGACACCAGCGCTGATTCGCGCACTTGCATCGAGTGCGAACAGGTCGGTGTGGCCGTGTGGCAGTGCGCGAACTGCGATGATTCTCTGTACTGCGACGCCTGCAACGCTGCTGTCCACAAGGCGCGTGTGATGACCAAGCACGTGCGCGCCAAACTGCCGCCAGTGGTCAAGAAGCCCAAGAACCCCAAGTGCGGCGAATGTGAGCAGACCGAGGCCTCCGTGCAGTGCACGGATTGCGAGATGCCGTACTGTGACGCTTGCGATGCCAGCGTTCATCGCTTCAAGAGTCTTCGAATGCACACCCGAGAGCAGTTCTCGGCTGCTTCGAGTGCGGCGACTGTGGCTTCGAAGAAGTCCAAGAAGCAGGCAGCCGCGACCCCGGCCCCACCACCGCCGGCTGTGGAGTACATTGAGAGCGTCCCCAAGTACGAGATCACGTCGGATAGCGAGACGGAATCGGACGACGTCAACGGCGGCAAGGAGAGCGATAGTGAGAGCGATGACGACGATATTCCGCCTCAGATCCCAGCCCACATCCCGCCGCAGTCGGTGGTGCAGCTGGCGCTGCCTACGCGAAAAGCAGCACCGGCTCCGGTGCCCGTGCGTAAGCAATCGATCAGCTCCGAATCCAGCGATGACGACGATATTCCGGCTGTCCCTGCCCCAGTGAAGGCCAAGGCGGTGGTGCCAGTGCGCAAGCAATCCGTCAGCTCGGAGTCTAGCGATGATGACGATGTCCCTGCTCGCACGGCACCTGCTGCTGCCCAGCCTACGAATGCGAAGACGACTGCAGCCCCCGTGGCGCTCTCGGAGGAGTCGTCGTCCGATTTCGACGATGAAAGACCCGTGGTCAAGCCTGCAGCTCCCGTTGTCGCTGCTCCTGCCAAGAAGCAAGTGACGCCCGTGAAGCCTGCCGCCAAGGTTGCAAGCAGCAGCTCCAGCGAATCGTCGTCGTCGTCCTCTTCGGAATCCTCGGATGATGAAGACGTCAAGATGACGACGCCTGTGGTTCAGCAGCAGCCTCAACAGCAGCAGCAGCGCGCTCGTCCGGCCCCTGCAGCTTCGTCCTCTATGAACGGCAAGCGTGGCATCTCGGAAGGCAGCACCCACTCGCTTGTGCGCAAGATCGAAGCTTACAAGGAGTCGGACAACAGCGAAGTGCTCCACTTGGACGCGAATCTCAATGGCTTTGAGCGTCTTCTGGCTCACGATTGCGCCGAGCGCCTCGGTCTGCACCACGTGAGCGTGGGCGAAGGCCTCGAACGCCACATCACGATCTCCCGCGCGTCGTCGTCCAACAAGCGGCCAGCACCGGCAGGAGCCAACGGCCACAACAAGCGACAAAAGTGATCACATAGTAGAGATCATGACATCTAATAGATTCCCAATTCCCCATGCATTTTGCAATTGAACCTAAAGCATCCTACGCTCAAACTCCATCATGCAGGAGACTCTAGATCATCATGCTAAGATGGCCAGGCTCCGTCATGCAGACACCTCAATGCCACGTTAGACGAGAAGACACGTTGATTTTCCATAACACAACGCTGCTATTTTTCATTATCTACGAAGTTTCCTACACGCGTTCCTTGTGCAGCTTGTGGGCGCGTCGTTGGCAATATCTCTCTCTCTCGAGCAAGCAAGAAGCTCTGGATACGGAGACGAGAGAACGACGACCGACGACGCACTACAAAGCTGCTTTTCCGAGTCGGCGTTTGCTGGTGCTGCTCACTGGCGCGCTCTTCTGGAGAAGCACACGAGCTTACTTACGAGCCGCCCGTCTGTCAGCGCGGGTGGCGGCGTGGAAACCGGAGCGGATAGCGGCCACGGAGCGCGAGGAGCCGCAGTCCTGGCAATGCACGAAATATAAGCGACTCACGCTGTCGCGCGTGAGCGTGGTGTTGGGCGAGCGGCACATCTGGCACGTCACGTATTCCGTGATGTATTTACGCAGCAGCGACTCAATGTACTTGGGCACGTAGCGGCCGCGGATCACGAGTCGCTGGTTGCCGTCGATCGAGCCTTCCGTGCCCAGCTCCGAGAGCGTGAACTGCAGCACGTGCTCCGGGTTGCGGTGCATCATCTGACAAATCTCCTGGAAGTTCACCCACAGCGTCTTCTTCGTGCCCACGCGCATGAGCTGCGGCGGCTTCATGGTGTGGCGCTTGCGGTCCGTCAGCTCCGGGTTGTTCTCGTGCAGCTTGCTCATGATGCGGGCCAGCAGATCGTCCTTGTACGAGTACGTGGCCGGGTCCTGCACCAGCACGGACGAGCCCGAGCTCTCGGCGCCCGAGGCGGCCGCGCCGGCCTCAGCCGACTCATCGGCCTCTTCATCCTTCTTCTGTGGATCAGCAGCAGCAACAGCATGGCGTCAGCGATCCGCGTTCTCCCCCCTTTTGGGGCAAAGATCACTCACCTCTTTCTTCACTTTCTTCTTCTTCTTCTTCTTGGTAAGGTCGAACATGGCGGCCACATCTTCGGGGGCCGGGGGCGGGGCCACGCCCTCCGCGTCCACGCTCTTCTTGGCCTTGGGCTCCTTCACGGCGACGTCGGCCATGGTGCACTTAGCTGCTCCTGATGCTGGGTGGCTCTCGTGAAGCTACCGCGCCAGAGTTTTCTGGTGGCTCTCGGGATGGAAAGCGCGTGGGGGTTGGGCTCGAACCCGTAGACCCATGGACCCACGGGTCGTCGCCTAACCTATCGACCCATGGACCCAGTGGGAGATTGGACTTTTGTGTTATGTGTTTGGGTTTTTGTTATTTTGTGGATCAAATTGCCAGGTTTGAGGTTTTAGGATGGATTGGGTGGTGAGGTTTTATTGGAGTGATCGGTGGCGAAGAGCTCACCGGTGTAAAGCAAAGCAGCAGCGAGCAGAGATGGCGACCACGGCCACCGCGATGCGCATCCCGCTGGCGTTCCGCCGCGGCCCGCGACGAAAGACCAAGGCCATTGAGCTCATCAAGAACTGGCACGTCGTGCGTGGCGATCTGGTGCGTAGCATGTTGCTGGTTCGAGCGCAATGAACGAAGGAGAGGGCATTGACGAATGCGCATTGTGACAGGTTGAGGTCGTCAATGGCCCGCACAAGGGCAAGCAGGGCCAGATCCTCGGCGTCATCCGCGACCAGAACCGCGTGATCGTGGAGAACCTCAACATGGTGCGTCCCAGCAGACAGATCAATCCTCAAGGGTGGATTGCTGATGGATCTCTGTTGACTTCATGCAGCACCACCGCTACGTCAAGTCGACGCCCGCTGCGCCCGGCCGCTCGTACCTGTCGCCTGGTCCGATCCACTACAGCAACGTGAACCTCGTGGACCCGTCCATCAACAAACCCACGCGTGTCGCGATCCGCTTCACGGACGACGGCGAAAAGGTGCGCGTGTCGAAGAAGACGGGCACGATCATCCCCAAGCCCGAAGTGCTCAAGGAGCGCCACAACCCGCGACGAACAGGTAACCAAGCGCTCGTGTTTGCCCCAATGACTGAGCTTGTATATGAGAGACTGACCTTGTGTTTGCTTTTAACAGAGACGGGTGTGTTCGACACCAAGCCCGAAGACGTGCTGGAACGCACGGTCGAGGACTGGGAAGTCACGCGTCTGTAAACGACGACGACCTAGAGCGACGCGATGGACCATCGGATGCGCTCGGCAGCTTCTGCAGCCGTTTGCATCCGAAGAGAGTAACAAGATCGAATGCAACAACACACTCCTTCCGGACCAAACGAGACTTTGTAGTTTATCAGTACGCTCTTGATATAGCTGAGCTGACTAGCAACTTTGTCTAGGACTGACTGGCCTTATCTCTGGTGGCCATGGCGTGCGCTATGCTCACAGGACACTGCAAAAAGCTGTGTCTGAGTAACTAATGAACCAGAGATTGTCCCAAGAGCTGCTCGATCCAAGTTCCTGCATGGGCTCGCTCAAAGCAATCGATTTTACAATGGCAAGATTGTCGATCGCTGGTAGTAACAGAGAACCATAGAACACGGCCCGCATCCATTATCAGAGCATTGCGACAGCCCCGACAGCAGAAAGCAATGCGCTTCATGCATTGCCTTCGAATTTATCAGATCTTCCGTTGTCTTGATACCAGACTCTTTCTCTAATTCAACTGAAGAAGGTAGTCCGTTGTGCTTCCAGCTCCATCAAGTGCTTCCATCTGCAGTTCTTGCTCGACAGAGTTCAGTCGACGTTTCCACTTCAACGTGGACAGAGTCTCGTGATCTGTGCACACACACACACGCTTCCCAGCACAACCACAGATCAACAGACGGACACAAACCCCACACAGATCGGACCTCCTCTTGGGATCACTGGTGTTCTCGTTTGATTTTCATTCATTCATTTGCTGCTGGTTATGAGAGCTGGATGGCCTCACGACACGCGCGTGCGTTCTTGCTGTATCTCGCAGTGTGTGTTGCCTTAACGGTAGAGCTGCTCCACGGCCAGGTTCTGCGCGATCTCGAACTCCCACTTGTCGCCGTTGGCGAGCAGCTTGGCCTTGTCGTACAGCAGTTCCTCGTGGGTCTCCGTGGCGAACTCGAAGTTCGGGCCTTCCACAATGGCGTCCACGGGGCAGGCCTCCTGGCAGAAACCGCAGTAGATGCACTTGGTCATATCAATATCGTAGCGAGTCGTACGACGGCTGCCGTCGGCACGCGGTTCCTACATATCATTATGGACAGTGAGCTGACTGTATCAACGCTGCGGGGTACATGATAAGCACGGCCATAAGAGCACGTACGGCTTCAATGGTGATAGCCTGGGCCGGGCAAATGGCTTCGCACAGCTTGCAGGCAATGCATCTGTAGAGGTGGAGAGAGAATAGTGCAATGAGTGTCCTTCCCTACTGTATGATATACTGATAACGACAGCCGCGTACCGCTCTTCGCCGCTGGGGTAGCGACGCAGCGCGTGCTCGCCACGGAAGCGAGGGCTCAACGGACCCTTCTCGAACGGGTAGTTGATGGTGACCTTGCGCTCCATGTGCACTTCCCAGGCCAGCCAGGTGGCGCGCGCGATCTCGCCGAGGAAGAACATGTTGGCGGCCTTGTCGACCACCTCGTTCCAGGACGGGCGCTCCTCCACGTCCGAGGACGAGGTCGAAAACGCGGCCACGCGCGCGGCCGCGGCCTGCGTGGGCTTGCGCGAGGCGGCGACGATAGATCGACGAAGCAGGCTCATTCTCCCTTGTGCCTACCCTCGGAATTGAGCTCCACGGGTGGCGAAAGGCCCCCCAGAGGAGGAGGAGGGAGGCCCGTCGGGTCGGGTTCTAGGCCGGGTTTAACAGAGACATGCTGGACCGTATTGCATTTGACCGGATTGGGGGGGGGGGCACCAAT
>JAADVF010000733.1:0-14492 GCA_023334555.1 Elongisporangium undulatum | reverse complement strand
CCATTAGATTGACATACCAGAATCCTTCCATAAATATTTCCATTATTGTATTCAATGATGTATTTGCATTAATAAATTCGAGAGTGATTTGTGGCAATCCGCGGTCTGAAGTTGGAACAGGAGATACTTCTAAGCACAACAGCACGCGAGTCAATGGTTGTTTGTCGTCACTGCATCGGGAAATAATATTGATCGTGTGAGATATTATATCAGATATGATCCCGAGGTTGGCGCTACGCCCGACACAGCGTACCAGCTCACAGCAGCTACGGCTACTATAAACTGAACCACAGCAATGCGAAGCATTGGAATAGCAGCCCGCAAATTGTCCTTCGTGATCTCGCATAACAGATTGCGTAGCTCAAACCATGCACGGCAATTCTGAACGATCGAAAAGTCAATCCGTAATCGCGCCATATGATCCGGACTCCAAATGCCGCCGTTTCACCCAACCTCGTGAATGATTTGAACACATGCCAGAGCTCCCAAGTCGACGCGATCGCTTGACACACATAGCGAGCCCACAAACAGCTGCTGATACCAATAGATGGTATGAGGATCAGGATTAAGAAAGGAATTAATTTTGAAGGTGAAGCTGGATATCGAAATCGGTCTAGCCCCTGTAATGATTCGGGGTATATTTGCGTCATAGCCGGCCGAATTCCTCCCAGAAAAGGCAGGACGTGTTTGGGAAAGCAACGAGCAACGAGATATAATCATGGGACTCTTGCAACTGGAATTTGGCCGAGTTCAAGTGAAAAGCCACCATAACCACGTACCAAAACATCTCAATCGACGCATTAAGCACCGTATAGTTAGCGTTTGCAAACTGAAGAGAGATTTCAGGTAAACCTCGTAATGCGGTAGGAACCGGTATCAATTGTAACCCGATCAGCACCGTCGGTACCAGATGTGGAGGGGAAACAGCAAAATTCCAAATATCACAAACTCGATTTGGCCGAAATCTTCAGCTCCTTTCAAAAAATTTCCAATGGGCCTAGTCTTGAGATACCTGTTGATTGTTTTCTGATCCCATTGCCTTGGGTGCAGCTTTGCCTGCGAGTTATCTGGAGAGAGAACACTAAGTGAAAACCGTTCTGCAGTGCGATGACCTGGTTCAGAAGCCTTCATTCATTTACATTGAATAGGGAAGTAATATTCATGACCAGTAATCATTCGGTAACAAGATCTCAAGCTGTATGCAGAAGACGATTCATAAAATGGTATTACGAAATAGTATCTTTGACAGTCGCTATATTACTCCTTTGAACTTTTTATCAGCCATTCCCAAACAGCAAATTGATCGCAAGATGCCACTTTCGCAATCAGCGTATCTCGTTCGGCAGAAGTTAATTCACAGTGCAGCATCAAGGTCCTGACGACTCTGAGATGGCCCTTTGTGGCAGCTCCAAGTACAATTGCCATTGTTACGGTTTCCAATGGATTGATACTGAAAAGCCACTCAACCACACGCAATTGCCCGTACTTCGCAGCACTTTTAAGAGCCATTCTGGTGTATCTTGCTTGTGGACAATGCGCATGCAAATACTGCAGCGAGACCAATCGACCGGCTTCAGCAGCGGAATCCATGGTGTCAGTAGTACAACCCTCAGATCTGTTTTCATTCAGCCACTTGAGAACAGACACGTATCCAAATATCGCAGCATACCGCATCGCATTTTGCGTACAACCTTCTTGCCGATTGCTGTGCAGCCATTGGACAATCTCAAGATGGCCCATTCGTGCAGCTTCATCCATAGCGTCTGTGGTGCATCCTTCCGTTCGACTCTCATGCAGCCACTGCAACATCCCAAGGTGGCCTCGAAATGCAGCTCGATCCATTGCCTTGGTCGTACAGCCTTCAGATCGGTTTCGATACAACCACTGGACCATTTTTAAATGACCATTCGCAGCAGCTTCGTCCATGGCACTTGCAGTGGATCCTTCGTGACGATTCAAGTGAAGCCACTGGATAAGATCCAAATGATTTCCGGCCGCCGCAAGATCCATGGCTGCAGTCGTGCATGTTTCGCTCGTATTATGGTGCAGCCATTGCACGATACTCAACAGTCCGTTTCCAGCAGCAATGTCCATTACCCGCTTTCTCCCTAAAAGGATGGGGTTTTCATCAGCACCATTCCCCTGGCGGATCAAATACAGCAACTGGATCACTTCAAGCGCTTGGTTTTCCATCGCGGATTCTTTGTCCTGCGCTACCACAACAGAGATGGATTCCTCAATCCACGCAGCGCGTCTTCGCTCATCAATCCATTTGTAATCAGAGCCAAGCCACTGCACAAACTCCAAACATGAACAACCATGATCAGGATCGCAAAAATGCCCCTCGGGATAGTTCCCGTACAGCCATTTTGCAATCTCCAGATGGCCGCACTGCACTGCTGTCGCCAGATCGCTCGAGCAACTTCGAGCGGCTGTCTGATCATGGATCCACAGTAGCGCATTCAAATTCCCTGACAGCACAGCGTTGGAAATCGCCACTGCCATGTAATTGCTGGCGTACTTGTCTCGATGCACATGCGCCCATTTGATAAAGGCAAAGTCCGAGTATTCGTTCGTACGAAGTGCGAGCGCAACGCCAGCGATATGCTCGTGGAGCCAATGAGCGAAGGCTGGCTTGTCACATGTCACTGCTTTGCTCCAATCCCAATCTTGAACCAGCGATCCATTCTGCTGCCATAGATACTCCAACACGTCCACTTGTTCATGCTGGATCGCGTACTCCAGCACCAGGTCTTGGTGCTCGCCTGGCAGATACGTGGTCAGCCACCAGTGGAGCGACGCCACATTGCCATCTCGTACAGCGATTCGGATAGCAGCCTTGCATCGCTCTTCTCGGAAGCTTGTGCTTACGAGAGGTGATTCCTGCTGCTTCAGTCGATCCAATAGCCGTAGGAAGCCGCGCTTGGATGCCCGCTCCAGTGTCCACTGGTCCACGCTGGAGTCCAGAAACGCGTCGATTGCAAGGGCCACGTGCGGCAACGCAGCTACACGAGTATCTGTGTCACACACGAACACCACGGCTGCGAGCATCGGGGAAGAGCGGCTCTGCGGCAGAGTCCCAAGTGGGCACCGGCAGGCACCTTCAACTGCATTCGGTGTGATTCGCAATGAAGTTGCAATTGGACAACTTAGATCAGATCTGTTGCCAAATGAGGGGTAATTCTAACAATGTTACTGTAACAACTCTCTTAATTCCGTTGAAGTATGCGAGTCTAAATCTTGCGAATGCCATAATGGTCTGGAGAAGCCCTGGCGATAGCTCGATGCCCAATTCGGAAACGCGGTTGCCGCTCACATCACGCTCAGTGCTGATCGCTACAAGCACTTGGGTAACCTGGCGTCTCTCTTCAGTCTGAATCGGATCGGTTGTGGCTGGCAGCATTTCGACCTAATGTTGTCGCCACTAATGCGATATGAATCCATTGCACTGAAGGGCTTGTATTGTTGTATTGTTTTATATCCTTCAGTAGCGTTATGCCGCCTGGTCACAACTACACTGCAACTGATTGAGAGCTTTACGAAACTTATGATGGAGGCGCAGTGTACTGTATAGTGCTACCAGCAAAAAATGACACCGCAGTGGCTGCAAATGTTGTCAGCGTCCACAAAAACCCAGGCGATAGCTCGAACCCCAGCACTGCTACTCGTTCGTCATTGGAATCCAGCTTTGTCTTGATTGCAAACAGCGCTCGACCTGCATTACGCCGCTCTTCGGTCTGAACAGGATCTGTCGTTGCTGGTAGCATCTCCACTTCACGGAATTTGTCTGTGATCAATCCAATGTGGCTAGATTGAATGCACCAAATCAATGTCAACGGAACCAGAAACATAAGAACCACCAACGGATTCACACAAAGACAGATAAGATACGCGAATCCAGGCATGGGCGCTTCTCCGGACACGGTATACCAGGTCACCGCTGCTAATGCCGCAACAAACTGGACCAAAGCGATATGAAGCATGGCAATTCCTGAACGCAAGTTGATGCTTGTGATCTCACACAGGTGATTCCGCAGCTCGTACCATGCACGGCAATTTTGAGCGACAGCAAAATCAATCTGGAGCCGGCCCATGTGATCGGGGCTCCATATGCCTCCAGACTCATCAGGATCCGTTAATGAATCAAACATTTGCCACATCTCCCATGTCATCGCAACTACTTGGCACATATAGATACCGCGGAAGCAGCTGCAACACAAGATCGATGGAACGACAATCATAACATAGAATAGGAATTCCCAGTGAGAAGATCGTGGCTGACGAAGCAGATACAACCCATTTAATGAATCTGGGTAAACTTGATCGGAATAAATCGTGATATAGGGAACAGAACTGCAATTGGTATTCGCAAGCGATACAATCAATGGCACAAAATCATGGTTGTCTTGAAGTTGTAACGTGATCAAGTCGGGTGAAGTAGCCACAAGATCTGCATACCAAAACATCTCCACAGACGGCTTCAGTGGCCGATAGAGCGACGAATTGCTGTTGGTGAACTGGAGACTTAGTTGCGGTAAACCTCTCGCGGTAGTCGGAGTGGGAGTCAGCTGAAGCCCCAGTAGTAATCGTGCCACTGGGAATTCTTCATCGTGGCATCCCGAAATGATACTCTGTCTGTGCGAAACTTCATACGTGACCATGTCTGGGAGCCGAATATGTTCTCCAAGCATCAATACCATTCCTGATGTGTCGATGGAGAAAACGCTGATGATCCCGATTAAGATAGCAAAACTAAGGGCTAACACGGCCGCAAAAACCATCTTTATCGAATCGCCTTTTGTTTCGGATGCATTCATTAAGAGCGTTTTTGCAGGGTCGAGGCTGGAAAACGTGGCTCCATTCCCAATATCTGCAAGAGTATCGATTCCACCAGGGGCTGGGAATATAAATCGGTAGGAATCTGGCTTGGACTGCAGCTCGCCTCTTCTGCAGTGTATGAGACTGTATATTTCTGATAAGCCGACGGAATACGCAGTTGCGTGCTCAAGCAATGAGAATCCGGAGCATGAACGCAAAAGAAACTCAAAAATATTACGCT
Organism: Elongisporangium undulatum; assembly: GCA_023334555.1. Classification (NCBI taxonomy): domain Eukaryota; phylum Oomycota; class Peronosporomycetes; order Pythiales; family Pythiaceae; genus Elongisporangium; species Elongisporangium undulatum. Next base: position 9,433 of record JAADVF010000733.1, on the reverse strand, counting down.
TTGAAGTAGCTACCATGAATCGCTCTGTTTCTGCCGTGAGTGATTGGAAAAAGAATAGCTCGTAGACGTAAATCCAATACACGGTTGCACAGTTCCCATTCACGGACTGATATGCGTATATACCCACAATCGCTCCACCGTTCACCAAGAGGCATATGCCGACATACATCAATGGTAGGTTTGTAGAATAGCTGGCCCACTTCAGGGATTGCTTCAGATACCATCGCAGTGGTCCGGCGGCAAATGATGAGCTGCCGTTCGCATTTCGGTATTCTTGCTCATCGTTTGTGGCTGCAACTCGGATTCGCTTGGTCAATAAACGATGCAGCAACATGCTCATCACAGTAAACGGATAGAGCAAAATACCAAGTAGCCAGAACTCAAGGTGGCTGAACTCGGCAGATTTTCGCACGATATCTCCAATCGGTCTGGTCTTGAATTTGCTGTCAACGGCCAGCGGATCATACAGCTTCTCTGGTGCATTTTTGCTCTTGCCAGGCGATGAAATGCACCGAAAACTATGCTCAACCGTGGACTGTCCTCTAGCTTCGTGGTCACGCAGCTGAGAATCGGCCGGTGCTACCGCGAAAATATCTGCGTTCCCTTCATGCTTACTGGTTTTGGATTCGTCGGCATCATCCCCAAGTGAGTCGACTAGTTCGCGACTCTTGTAAGGGTATTCTGCATGACACGAGGCACATAAGTTGTGTCTTCGCTTGAGTTTCTTGCAGGAGAGGCACTCGTATCGGATCCCGATGATTGGCTGGCGCCATCTATGTGCGCAAGCTTCTCCAAAGCAGGACACCCACTCGTGTACTAGTACCCTGTTTGAACTATCATTTGAAGAAGCCGGCGACTTGGTAGCTGTGGCAGAAACAATTGCACCGCCCGAATCATTTTCTTTGACTTGGTCATTATGATCCGTTGATACAGGCATCACCACAGACATTGTCGAATGCACCAACACGCACCCTGATATTGACTGCCCGTGAATTCTGATGGCAACGCCCAAGAACGAAAAGTAACCAGCACATGCTATAAATGGATTTGTTGACGTCGTTTCGAAACCCCTGAAGGACCTTTTCTCAGCTTCTGTCGGTGAGCAAGGAAAATCTCGCCATAGCTGATGCTCAGCTTGTTCCTAAATGCCATCTTCATTGCGCGAATTTACTGGTGGTGCTCATGTTCTCCGTGTCTTTGACTTCAATTTGGCGCATGCAGTTTGAACTTATCGAGTTACTGGCAACAACATTGCGGCAGGTCTGTCTACCCGAGTGCTTTCGCTTTCAGCGGGAATTGCGAAGCTTTACAAGATCCAGCCGTCAATCAATTAAAACCCTTCAATTCAATGGATTCATTGCCATCCATCAAAGTAAGATAATAGTTGGATTTGTGCAGAAAATCGAGTTATTTCAATCATTGATACGTTCTTCAAAAATGCTCCCTCATTTTTCAAGCAACGCAGCAATGAAGAAAAGTCGACGTATTCCGCACGAAATGACTATGAATGTGAAGTGCCCTTGTTCGCTGCTGTTGCGCTTGCTTGTCGCTATCAACAGCGGATTGTATATCTGTCGCGCGCACTCTCCAGCATCAACTCGTATTTGAACTGCATTGAATCCAAGTGAAGGCTTGAAAGTGCATCCAATCATGAATGAAGCTGTCAAGCTCATGGAATGGAAATATAACAGAAAATGCTGTTTTGAAATACTCCAATGGCTCATGGATCAAGGTGAACTTACAGATCGAGATTCCGTTTTTAGGGTGTGCAGTGGATCGTCAGCAGACCTTCTGGAATGGCTTTCATGAGCATATGCCCGAGATTCGACTAATTATTAGGGTCGGTTATGATTCGACCAGAGGGCTTCTCAAATGGATTTATGATCATCGTGATCGTTGCATAGTGGAATCTCTTAGTGACTACATTTACAAGTCGGTTTGTGAGGGCTATGGCGCCAGTGATTTTTGCCCATGGTTGCACGAGCTGTGTGATGTTTGATTGCGCTCTACCTAGGCGAAGGATGCACGGCAAGAGCCATTGATGAAGCGGCTAAGAACGGGCACTATGAGATGATGCAGATTTTGCATGAGAACCGAGCAGAAGGATGCCCATCCAAGGCCATGGATGAAGCGGCAAGAAGCGGCCAATTCGATGTGGCTCAATTTTTACACAGCAATCGGATGGAAGGTTGCACAACATACGCTATGGGTAAGGCTGCCTGCAGCTAACCAGCGTGTAGATATTATGAAATGGCTTCAGGTCGCACAACGAATGCTATAGATACCGCAGCACTCTATGGTGACTTACAGATGGTGGAATGGCTTCATTCAAACAGAAGCGAAGGCTGTGCAGCAGCTGCAATAACCAATGCGACTGCTCATGGCCATTTTGTAGTCGTCAGGTTTCTTTACGAAAAACAATCGGAGTCATGTGTCTCGAGCGCATTGCATATCGTATTGAAATGAAAATTGTGAAATGGCTCATTTTTTCAACCAGAGAAGCGAATTGTCAGCGGACATCTACGGAACGACTATGGGTCGGGCCGCGTGCGGTAGTGATTTACAGTTTGTGATGTGGCTTTTGGTCACTCCCAAAAGTATGGAGGTCCATCTGCAAACAGCAATTGTAAAATGGCAAGCCAGAGATTTCGAAGTATTTATTCAGATACTGCGACGCCAAGGCTCAGACAAATTCACTAGGTGTGGCCGACAGAAATGGGAAGTACGGGTTTGTCGACTGGGCTCTAAGAAGTCACAGTTTTCTCAGAGATGCTGAGATACAATGTCCATGGTAAACCAAGTCGGACCGTTTGGAGGAGTGCTTGACTACCCCAAAATAAATGTTTTGTGATTGAGATTCGGACTGATTTGGCATCCTTTTCAAGCTCAATTCCTAGTTGTTGCTTTCGTTGCGGTCTTTCTCGAATCCTAGTCCGTTTGCTTCTAGACCCAGGAATACTTTTCATTCGGGTACCAAACAGGAAGAGCTGATTCCTGTGACTGACCGAAGATCATCGCGCTGGACAACGCAAGCGAGCGATCTCGGAATTCGATCTCGAAGCGACTCGTGAGAGGCTCTTGGGCTAGACAGGACGGCGGGCTCCAGATCTTGACGCTTTCGAGGCCATACTTGCGTGCTTCTCGCAGTGCAGCATCCAGCATCAGCTCGATAAGCGCTGGGGCATCTTCGGGGAACCGAGCGCGAACCACATACAAGGCCGACTCTTTTTGCTTGTGGTACCAGATGATGAACGCGTTGTCGGCAAACTTGAGTCCGCACTGCTTTGGCAGCTCTTTGAACCCTTGCACATTGGCGTAGTGCGCACCAACAACAAAGAGCCACTCGATGGAGTCCCGAGTAGCGATCGGAGAAAACACTTCGCGGCCTTCGTAGGGTGCGCTAGAGATTTCGTCTTGGATCACCAACTTGTCCTTGGCCAGGAATGTATCCAGCCTATCGTCCAAGTAGAGCCGCTCTCCTTCTTGGGCCGGAGAAGCAGTGTCAGCAGCGTTGTTCTTGGCGGCCGATGTGCTGAGGACAGCCACGCGGGACTCGTGCAGCCGCCATCCGAGTCGGTCGTAGAACGTCGGGCCCACGTCCGAGTAGAGCACGGAACCAAGCGCATTGGGCATGGCTTCCAGCTTGGCAGCGACTTGCTTGAGGAAGAACGACGCCAGGCCCTGCTTGCGATGCTCCGGGTTCGTGAACACCGAGCCGATATGGTAGGAGTAGCCTTGGACGATCGTTCCATCGGCTTTGCGCATCATACACTCCTCACGATGGCACTCGCACTTGCTATAGATCGTGGGCAAAGGCGCACCTTCCTCTACCGTAAGCGCATCGTCATCCTCTTCCGTGTCGAGCACCGTGCGCTCCACGAGCGCCCAGTGAATGGTACCGCTCTGGGCGAACGGCGTCTCGCGCTGCAGCTGGGCCTTCATCTGGTACTGCTCCATGTCCAGCATGGGCGCGCCCCACTTGGCGTGGTCATCGGCCTTGGTCTTGCGCTTGAGCGACTCGGACTCGAGTCGCACGACGCGGAAGCGGGCCCTCAGGTCTTCAGTCATTCTTCTGTTGATTGGGGGACTCAGCAAATCCGGAAATGAGGATCCACAATCAGTTGTCGACAGGGATAGGTTCGTCTGAAATCAGGTATACAGTATACACTGAATGCGTATACTCTAGCTCTCACATGTCACAGATCAGGCTGCTTGGGTGAATGCAAGTGCTCATGATCGAGCCCAACACCGATTCGTGAGCTACCGGAGTAGGTTCGCAATACAAAGCTCGAGGTACTTGCATCTTCACGTATGTGCGCCACGCTTGAGCTGCAGGTCACAAACGCTGTAGTCAAGTAAGGCGTTGGTTCGAATGAAGGTGGAGCTTGATATTATCAATAGCATTTGATTAGCAATGACTAGAGAAAACTGATCGTATTCTGTCAGTTCACAATTAGACTCTTTACCAAGCATGAAGCGCAGCAAAAACACACCCAAGCAAGTGCTCGAAGTTAAGTTACTAGCAGCCGTGACCGTAATTTGCCGTCTCCGGCCTCCAGTGTCTGCGCTGGTACACGTGACATTCACTATCAACTGTGTCGAGACCAAGCGGCGGGGAGCGTGCTGCGTCACAGCGTGACATTCCAGCATTGATGAGTTGTCGTAAATGACCCGGACTCAGCACACAGTTTGGAAAGCAGCGTTGTCAGTGCTTGGATGAAGAAGATTTCGTATACGAAAAGCCAGTAGAAAGTCGCATCTCGTCCTCGTGAGAACTGGAAGTATACAAAGTATCCAAGAACCGCCGAATTCAATACCCATCAACAACCAATGTATCCGGATAGCAGTCTTAAATAGTAATATTCGTAGTCTTGGTTGCTTCGTTTTTGGCGAACAGCGTGAACGACTTGGTTCAACAACCCAAGCGGGTAAAACAAGAATCCTCGATACCAGAATTTCAGCTGATCAAATTCAAATTCGTCTGGGTCATCACTTCCGTCATTTAAAATCGAGGCGCGGCAAAAGGGTTGTCAACCACATTATAGTTGGCTTCGCTCGGGTGCATTTTGTAGTCGATAAAGCTGCGCTCCCCAGCACGAGTGGTTCTGAGTCCAAAACTATCAGCTCCTCGATTGTTGGGGTCACTGGCAGTACAAACCACGTCGCTGAGGTTGACACCATTCATCGCCAATTATTTTGAATAGCAAAGGGTTGAGAAGACAAGTTTCCGTGAGATTCTGGGTCTGTTCCGAATGCGAAACTCCTGTCGCCCTGAAGGAAATCCTAACGGCTGAGAACTTTCGTCCCCAAGTATAGAAATATATAGGATGCCGCCCTTTTGGGGAGATCTTGGGCCCAATTCCTGTAGCTTGAAACGGAGGGAAGTTGTCGAATTTTTTGCATGATGTTTCATTTCTGAGTTCGAGCTTTTGATGGACTAACGTGCAGGAAAGCTTCGACTGCGCTCTTTATATTCTATGCACTCGTGACCCACCACCTATGATCATACGCGCCGTACTTTTCCAACAGCGACAACGACGATTTTCATTGATTTGAGTTTTGTTTTGCAACCAGAACCAGACATCTGATACGATGACATCATCTACGAAATGTGGCCGACATCATAGCTGGTGCTGACCGACGTGAGCATTGCAGGATACGCAGGCATGTATCACTTAATGTAGTCGTATGCATACGTTGGCGACGGCAGCTTCTGTGCTACGTTTCTCTCAGCTAGATGATACTGTGACGAGAACGCAGGAACAACTAAGGAAGGACGCGAAGTACTACTCAAGTGAATATATAATCACGCTCAGCACCAACTACGGCTCGGTCATGAAATCCCTTTTTGCTAGTCCATGAGTCCTTAACAAATGACAGCAAATTAAAGACCGTGAATTGACCTTGTAGGATAGTGTTGATGACATAACAACATATTTTGTATCGATGTCGTTATAAAAACGCGATCCGCTCCAATGTTTATGTAACCCATGTAATAGATCACGGATGAATCATCCATACTTCAATGCTGGTTGATACTACTCAGATTGCGAACAATTTACAAGTACCAACCTCCACGTGCATAGAACTCCACTTTCCCATTGAGAAGAAATGTAGTCGCTGAGAAAAATATCGTCCCAATTGTACCAAGAAACGAAGGTGATAATTCAAATCCTAATATGCTAAGGCGCTCATCAGATGCCTCAAGCACATTCTTGAATTCTTTGAGCACTCGAATAGCTTTCTCTCGGTCTGCATCACCAATCAGATCGGGTTCCATCATTTCAAGGTCCAAAACCTTTCTGGTGAGCATGCCAATATGGCTATACTGGATTTTCCATATGTTGTAGAGTGGCAATAGAACTACCAGCATTGGCAACGGGTTCAAACTCAGACAGATAAATAGCAAGAATCCGGGGATTGGTGCTTTGCCAAGGACGAAATACCAGCATATAGCCGTGAGGGACCATACCAGCTCCAGCAAAGCAATAAACAGGAGCGGAAGCACAACGCGTAGATGCAGATTCGTAGTTTTTACAAACTGTTGGCGAACCTTGTACCACATCACACAATTTTCAGCCTTAGAGAAATCAATTGGTACCATAGATCCGCTAACTCTATCGCCAAACATGGATTGTGTCGTGAACATGTTGAAATCATCCCAACAATCCCACGTTACCATGGCAACAGAGTGAAGAGAGTTGGATCGACGTACCGAGTTAATCATAATTGTTGGAAACGCAATGAAGATGCAGAACAAAACGACATGCGGCCAATCTGAATATGGGGCTAGTCTGATATTGTCCATTTCAGCGCTTGTACTTGATTTCTCCAATAGAATTGATTTAATTCCAGCAATATCGGAGCAAAGTAAACCCGGAAACGATACCTTGACAGCAAAGAATATTTGCTTGTCGAGCATTTGAAGATACACGGAACTCGTTGAAATGTTGTAGATTGTAGCATACCAGACCTCGTCAACTGCGAGCGCCGTAGCTTGAGAGGATGAATCATTCTCGCCAACATAAAATGTAAGATTCATAATAGGCAATCCGCGAGCTGTCTTTGGCTCAGAACTTAAACGCACTCCGACAAAGGCACGAGCCATTTCCTCGTCAGTATTTGCACTGATATTCATACGGCATGCCGGCAAAATCGTGATGGATTTAGCCTGATTTGGGGCTGTCTCCGGTACCTGAAATATGTACCCAATACCACCAATCAATAATCTCGTGTCGACAGTGCAAATACTCGTAACCAATACAATTAAGATAAAGAATTGCAAGAAAATAACGACAACCTTGCTCATAAAAAAAGACGCAACCGGCTGTCTTTGCAATGGTGGGGTAACTTGAGGTGATCCGTGATTTTCTTGAAGTTGCTTTTCCATGAGTGAATGCTCAAGCTCAGCTGAGCCAGAGATCGGTGCTGGTCGAAGGCATTTTGTTAGTTGCTCATAATCTTTCTGTGTCATGCAAAATGTTTGGACGTGATTTTCATAATGGGCTCCAAACAATATAGCCTTCGCGTAGTTCCCAAATCCACCATTTTCACAATCACGATCGTGAAGTTGCACTTGAGCCGTCACTGCTTGGGCGAAATAAAACTCAAACATGTACAGCCAGTAGAGTATCGTATCCCTCCCATACGGGTATTGATGGTGCACAATATATCCAAGTACCACCATGTTCCAAAGCCAGCAACAGCCGATAGATCCAATCGGTAGATCCCGTAAATACTTCGCGTAATTATCATTGCTGAAGGACGGATAGTTACGTTTGAAAAACAGGTTGAGCAAACCAAGAGGGTAAAACAAGAAGCCACGAACCAAGAAGTCCAATTGGTTGAAGACTTCGTGGCCCTTGTTTGCGCCACTTGAGGCTGCATCTTCATTTAAGTTTTCGTTTGAGTCATCAGGCGCGATGTTGACTACGGCGATGCTGTCTTTGTTCGCAATCGTAATCTTCAACACAAGTTAGCTCCAAGTTTGGCCCGCCAAGTTCATTCGTGGGCTCACCTGCTCTGTCATCTTGCTCGATAGTCTTCACAATATGCACCAGTAAGGAACTAACGGAGGTTCCCGCCTAGCTGTCTCAATTGAAAATGGGTCGATCGGAGCATGAAGTCGTTGTGTTCTGTGAACGTTCCCAGGTACGCACGATCTGAATCCAGGGCGCCCGAGCTGAGCTGAGCGTTCAACCCGTCGCAAATGGGTTAAACGTTCAGCAGTGTTCTATAAAGAACCCCTCTGACTTGATATCATGGTAGACATGCAAAAAATGCCATTTCATTGGCAAAAATGCGTTTACCAAGACAAACGCCAGGTTCGGATCAGTTCATGTACTGAAACTACGCCGTGCCAAGCACGGAAAAGCACAGTATTCTATCGTTATATTGAACAATAACACTAAAATGATCGTTGAGGTGTGATAGCTGTACCTGCATGTAAAGATTCCGATTTGGTGAAATGAGATTAGTACGATAATACGTAATGTTTGGCAGCATGCTTTTGTGAGTCCCCAGACTTTTGTAGAGTCGAAATATAATATCATACAGGAAAAGTGGCACGACGGAGGAAACTCGAGCAACATGAATTATATTTAGCCGAATATAATATTATAGAGTCACGTAAGTATAGAGAAGTGGTTTTCTATCGACCAAAATCCCGAAATATAATGTTTGCGTAGAGAATCTGACCACATACAGTGAGATCACCGTTTCTGCACTGGACTCTGGATTGAATCCAGAGAATCTGGTTGACGAAATTTTGGCGAAAGGGCACACAACTGCATATTGGAGAAGAAGTTAAAAAATGTCAGACGGCCCAGCAGGCTGATATACACGCATTTGTCTATCGCTGCATAGATTAACATTGGTGCCTTGTTCAGGCCTCTTGGTGAAGTTAACACCCACTCCACGGCTCAAATAGAATGAATTCTCCGATTCTGGGGGGATTTATAGACACTTCGAGATCCACCCCTGTGGCTTCAGTATACGAATCATGTAGCCTAAATGTCCTGGACCTTCATAACAGATTGCTGGAGGTTTGCGTGCTCCAGTGAATGTGCATGGCGGATTATATCGATTAAAGTCGGCTATTATTCTGCATGATGCATAAATGTCCGCGAGTTTTGTGTATCGATAATCATTACCACTGGATCTTTATAAGGATAGCTTGTAACCATATAACGTATTATATTAAGGAGGTTTCAGAATAATAATAATTGGCTCAATACTAATATATTGGGCTGGTTACGAGTGGGTATCTACTCGTCATCTTCGATCGTGCCGACAAGCGACGCGGTGCTCCACAGCTCCCTGTTAGCACGCAGTAAGATAATCATCTCGAAATTTGCAGGCAACAAAGAACCACGAAGGTCCGTGAGGACCAGCTTGCAGCTCAAGAAGAGTCGTTCACACAAGTTGCTTGTGG
>JAADVF010000732.1:0-14493 GCA_023334555.1 Elongisporangium undulatum | reverse complement strand
TCTCTGCCTTCGAGCTCACTGGATCCTGTGGAGTGCGGACATCCCGGCGCAGATTTATCTGTCGGGGCGTCGCTCTCCTGGGCTCCTGTCTGTCTGGCCGGTGCTGGCGCAGATTTATCTGTCAGCACTGAACGGACGGACACCAGCTCTTTGGCGCAGACTCGGCTGCTTTGGCCACACGGCCGGCCGGCTTGACTTGCGTTGTATCGTCAGTGTAGCTGTTCTTGTGTGTCTTCACTGTCTATTGTACTTCAATACAATCTTCAGTAGTACCAACCCAACTGCTGGAACTGCTCATTGTCGATCTGCTGAGCCCCAAAGCCCGACTTTACAGTGCAGTTTAGAGAGCCGAAACAACGTGCTACATCACGATCTTGAGCTTGGAAGGCAGAGCTGACCAAGGCCTCAAAGAGGAACGAGGTGCACAGAGCCAACAACTTCAGGACTCTACCTAAATACCGGTAGCACCATCGGGCCACTTGCAGTCATCGGTATATACCGGTTTGAACTCAGTACCTCACTAAGGAAAAGAAAAAAAGGGGGCGCTCTTGTTTTCCGCACCAATCACAGAGCAGCAAGTACGTCAGCGTATCTGAGCCTGCTGCAAGCGGAGTTCCTGCATGGTCCAGAGCCGGAGGTAGTATTCGCATGTGGGTGTCTTGAAGCATGTTTCCTGCACTCGCGCTCGCTGCTGCGGAGGTAAATTGTCCTTTGGGGCGGTAGGGCCGCAGCCGCGACACTTCCCTGGCTCCAGCAGCTGCACCTGGCAGACCTGGACATTGCGCTTCCGGCACTCAAAGTGCACTTTCATGCGCATGCGACTCAGCTCGGCTGGGCCGAACCAGTGCAACAGTCGATCCTTGTTCCAGTCTCGAGCGAATGCTCGCCAGGACTGCGCCAGACGGAATTCCGGGACGTTTCTGGGCTTGTTCATGCGCTCGCGGCAGCGCCAAAAGAGGTCCTGGAAGGTCTCGAGATTGAACAGAGACGCATCTTCGAAGCCCGAGATATCGTAGAGCGCCATCTAGGGTCCGCGAGGAGGATTCGGCATGAGGGTCGCGTTGTTACTGGGCGTTGGCTTGGTCTGCGCGGCTTGATGCGCCAAATCTGTTCTCATCTGAAGCGCTACCTGCTCCCTGATTGTGTTGTGGATCATACTCATGGCTTCTTCATAGCTGACTCGCACCTTCGAGGGTGGCGCTGCTGCGTCCACAATGGCTGAAGTGGCTTCCAGGTGCGGCTTTTTCAACGTGCCATCGGCCTCCTTGTTCACAGGGAGAGGCCGCTTTCTTGACAAGACAGGCTTTGCAGTCGGCGCATGTGCTGGCTCAGCTGTAGATCCCAAGGCCACCGGCTGGATCTTGCGCTTGGGGATCACAAACGCAGCCTGCTCGCTCTCCAACGTGGTTGAGCCTGCAGAGGTAGTTTCGTTCTTTTGCTGCCTCAAAGCCTGGGCTGAGAGCTCCAGACAACGATAGAGCTGGCAGCGTCGCTCACTCTCGCAAAAGCGCATGAACGCATTGGCCAGCGGAGCGCCGCAGAACGGATTGCGACATTGGCTACCACTGCTCAGCTCCTGGACCGCCATCGACTCCATTCGACACGCAAGGTTCGTCAATCAATCGAAAGCATATACCGGTATTACCGGTACCCTCTACCTCCAAACCCCCGTAAACAAAACGAATGGCCAATCGAGATACGTCCCAATTTAGCGTATGATCCGTACCAGCACACTATTCACCTACTCAAAATCTTATCTAGAACCACACCGAATTCTGTTTTGGCTGGATTTTTTAAATATGTTCACCACACTACTCCAGGACATTTTCCTTCTCGAACCACGACGCACGTCGGGCTCTCTCTGTCTCAGTCTTGTATTTGAAGCAACGCAGATACCAAGCGCTCATCAGACCAGAGGAATCGATCAACATGGTGCTCACGAACAACACAACGCACGTGTATCCGTTCGAGTGGGACGTGGTCACGCGCGCCTTCTGGAACAAGTACCCCAACTCGTCGCTGGCGCATGTGGAGCGCGTGGACGTGCTGGGCCGGCAGCTGGACGACCAGGGCCGGCTGATCACCAGCCGCCTGGTCAAGTGCACGCAGGGCAACCTGCCTGGCTGGGCCAAGTCCTTCCTCGGCACGTCGTCCTACGTGTACGAGGAAACCGTGTGCGACGCCAAGGCGAAGACGCTCGTGCTCAAGTCCACGAACCTGTCCTTCCGTTCGGTCGCGACCGTGGAGGAGACCTGCGTCTACTCGGTGCACCCGGACGACGCCAGCCTGACGCTGTACGAGGCCGAGGCTAAGGTCACGGCCTTCGTGCCCATGCTGTCCAAGAAGCTTGAGAGCTTCTCGGTCAGTCGCGGCGCCGACACGGCCGCCAAGGGCATCCGCGCCGTGGAAGCCATCTGCCACGACATCTTTGACGGCACGTTCGTGCCGGCCTTCTGCGAACCCGCGGCATCGACTGGCAGCGCCTCCTCATCAACACAAGCGTAGAGTAAGATCTTGTCCCCAATATAAACTTGAGTTATTGCAAAAAGAGAGAACGAACGGCACAGTGGGTTGAGATGGCGGCTCGCTGTTGATTTTCTACGGGATCTGGGCATCTCCACGTTCACTGATGGACTACACACACACGCGACGACGCATCACATCGAGCCGGATAACGGCCAAGACGCTCATCCACGTGGTTCATCGCATTGCGATCGTCGCTCGCTCGTTCGCGCCGCCTTCAGGTCTGCTTCGAGCGCTGTTTTTCTGCTTGTTTATCCTACAAAAACTCCCAAAGAGTACGCGGCGTCCACGCGACGGGAGCAGTCGGGTGGTGTCTGGATCGCTCAGGCCCTGCTGTCTAACTTGTGTAGTAGCGTCTGTACGCAAGATCAAGCCACTGGATCCACCGTAGCCCCGGTGCTCTCTGAGACCTCTGGCTGGGCCGGTGCAGGCGGATCGGCGCTTGGTGCCGGCGTTTCCTCTGTCGTCGTCGGTGCTGGGGCTTCCTCCGACGTTGTCATCACCGTCACAGCAATATCTTCTGTACTGATAGCCACATCCGGTTCCGACGCCTTGGCTGCTGCCTCAGTCGCAGCTCTTGCAGCATCCAACGACGCCACGAATGCCTCGGCTGACTCTGTGTTCAGCGGCTTGCTCAGCAGCTCCTTGAGAGAATCAGGGCAACTTCCGCTGGTCTGGAGCACATCTATGAGCAGCGACAGAGAAGCATTAGACAAACAAGCCACTTCGAAATCAATCCGCCAAGACGCGTCTCACCTTGATACTCCAGCAGGATCTGCGCAAACAGAAGCCGTACATTGGAGACCGGATCGCTCGCCAATGTGAAAAATACAGGCGCAAAGTGCGTGTTGAAAAACGACCGGCCGCATGAGGCCGTCGATGGCTCCTCCGTTGTCGTCTCACTGGCCGTCGTGACTTCAGGCTGCAAAGGCTCGTGCTTGCCGTCTTCTGGGTAGTTTAAGAACGCGCGGCAGATCTTGAGAAAGCCCTGGCGATCCACATTGTTGGCTGAAGTGGCCAGGCTTGTAAACTTTTCCACGACAGCCGTGAGCCATTCAGTCTTGGTGCTTAGTCTCTGCACCAGCAGCGGACACGCGTGGTAGCTCTCCTGCCGAACGACAGCAACCGGATCCGTGATGAGCTTGAATACCAGCGGGTAGATGACAGCGAACGTAGCGTCGGCCGTAAACGTGCGGCACAATTGCGCTAGCTGCTGACTCATGACCTCACGGAACCGCCACTTGGTGCGCTGGTCATTCGCCTCCAGACCGGTAAGCACCGGCAGATAGCTCTCTCGGAACGAGGGTGAGACCTGCTCCAAAAAGTCGGCAAAGTGCAACATGGTGCCCAACTTGACCTCCTGCGAGTCGTGGAGATAGCTGTCAAAGACCGTGGCGAGCTGGGTCTCTGTGATCTCCTGACCCAGCAACTTGGCCAGTTCGTGCAGCGAGTACGCGAGCGTGCGTCGGATCTTCCAGTACGAGTCCGAGCTGAGTAGTTCAAAGGCTGGAGCCACTCGGGGCCATCCGCTGGCTCCGCCCAGAATGCTCACGACGGCCGGGAAGTTGAACGCGCAGTGGAACTTGATATCGGCTTCGCTACTGCCGCCGAGCTGCATGGAGGACGCGGTCGCCATGCTCATGTAGTGGTCGATCAGCTCGTCGTTCACGTCGTCTGGGTTCAGCGTGGCCAGGAACGAGCCGAGACTCTGGTAGGCCGCCATGCGCACCCATCGCGACGAGTCCGTCACAAACGCTTCAAACAGTGGGATCAGCAGCGGGCCACGATCTTCTAGCGCCAAAGCCTGGGCCAGCGGTACGAGGCACTCGGCACACGCCTTGCGCACACCCCAAATATCGTCATGCGCCAGTCGCTGGAAGCTCGGCACCATGCGCTCGCGACTGAGCTCGTAACCGGCCGTCTTGCACACGTTCGAGTAGCTCTGGGCCGTAGACTTGCGCACACGGAAGACCGGATCCTCGGACAGCGAGATGAGCTCCGGCACGCAGAATTGCTGGCACAGCTCCGGGCCGAAATGCTCGGCCAGGCCGTTGTACAAGTTCACGGCCGAGATGCGGAACTGCTCGTTGTCGTCGTCGTGGGCCAGCGGCAGCACGATCGTGAGGATGTGTGTGCCCTGGTCTTCCGGGTGCACGAGCGCCGCCATCTCCACCAGCGAGTCGCTGGCGGCCGTGCGCACCTCGTGCTGCTCGTCCGAGACCAGTCGCGCGATGAGCGGGATCATCTGGTCCAGCAGCAATCGGTAGCCGGCGTCCTTGCCGGCGTCCACCAGGAAGGCACACAGCGCAGGGAACTGAAAGGCCACGTGCTGCCGCACGACGTACTCCAGATCGGCCACGAGCGGCTCCAGCAGCGGCAGCAGCGACACGCACGTTGCCTCAAAGCCCACGGCGTGCGCCGTCTCCTGTAGCATCTTGACGTGGATCACGCGCTGCAGCGCAATGTTGCTGCAGACGTACTTGGTCACGCGGTCCAGGTCGCTGAGGCTGTCATCGATGGCCAGGTCCTCGAACGTCGGGCCGTGGTCCAGGTCGTGCAGATCCTCCTCATTCGGCACCTAGGCAGACGCAACATTGTGAGCTCAGTTCGCGCGCTCTGGCAGCCAAAAGCGGCTCGATCGGCAGCTGAAAGGGCGCACCATCTCATAGTCCATGGGGAACGCGTGCCTCGCAGACGCCTGCCCGAGGAGAAGGAGCCGAACCGCGCCTCTTGCCTGCTGCTTGCTGTCGCCCCCCGCGCCCACGCGGTGGTCCCAGGAAATAGCCGAGAACAGAAAAAGACCGGCCGCTGGTTTTGCGGCACCAACACACAACGGATGAAAAACCTTCGTCCTGGAACAAGGTTTTGAGGTGCAAAGGTGCTTTGCTGCCCATCCGCTCGCGATGGAGCAAGCGAGACTGTAGCCATGTTCGGGCTAAGTTTATCCTGAGCTCCTCGAGAGGTTGGAGGAGATGGCGACGGCCATGGCGATCGCTGGTACGCGGCTGTGTCTACACACAGCTCCATGCAGACTGAACGAGAGCTGACACCTGCGGCGTTTGATTTGTAGATGCGCGGCAGCTGTGGACGGAGGTGGACTTTCTCAGGGCCCAGGTGCAGGAGCTGCAGCGCGCGGCCTCGCGATCGCACAGCGAGCAGCAGCGGATCAGCGACTACGTGGGCTCATTCGTCACACACGCACAGCTGGATGCAGCGCTGTGCACCAAGATATCGCAGGCCGGGGCCAGCGCACAGCTGGACGCCATGCGCACAGAGCTGCTGGGTGCGCTGGCGCGCAAGGCTGATAGCGAGCAGGTAATGGCGCTGCAGGCCAAGAAGCTGGACATCTCAGTGTACGAAAGCAGCACATGGGACCTGAAGAAGTTCCGTGGGGCGCTGGAGCAGAACGTGCACGATCTGTTCGCAACGCTCGCGCATCAGATGGAGACCCAGGTACGCTCCAAGCTCGCGATCGAGGACTTCAACCGCATTTTCAACCCGGAAGCCAACGGCCAGAAGGAAGCCATCGAGACGGCAGCCAGCCAGATCACACGCATGAGAGACCAGCTTGAGAGCATGCAGGAATACGTACAGGGTGACAGACAGCGGCAGCGCAAGATCGCGGATCTGAACGTTAATATGCTGGATCTCACGCGCAAGCATAACGCTTCGCGTAACGCCGTCGCACAGCTCTCGAGTACCGCGGAGGCTAACCAGGCGCAACTGTGTGCATTGGAGACCACACAAGCGCAGCTCACGACTCTGCTTCAGAGCATGAGCGAGACAGCGACACAATTCCAGAGCGAGACCAATGCGGAGACGTCACGACTCCAGGCCGCACAAGGCGCACTTGCGCTCGAGGTGAACGAGCTTCAGAGCAGTGGACGACACCAAGCGAACGCTCTGAATGAGCTGCACCAGTTCACCCACTCAACGATCCTGCAGCGCATGAACGATGCCATAATGCGCGTGGCCAATGAGCTCCAACAGGAACTAGCGGAGACCTCTCAAGCGCATCAGCAGTCCACACAGCAACTGCAACAGGGTCTGGGCAAAGCGAACAGCCGTCTACAGACGCAGATGGAGCAGCTTGCTCTGCTCGAGTCCAGATTCCGTAAACTAGACTCCTGTGTGAGGGAACTGCAGCACGAGCTGGGCAACGTACGAGGTCCTTTGCTTACAATGGCCACGAACCTGCGCGAGGAAAACGTGGCGATCCTTGAAGAGATCCGAAGGAGTCAGGTTCGTACTACATCGCCCGTCCTTGCTTGATCATGTGAATGGCTTGAAGAGCTTGATTGCTAATGCTGATGTGCTGTGGACAGAACGAGTCGCGCGAGATCATGATCGACCATCGCGCGCTACTGGAGAGAGAGCAGCATCTTCGTGCTCCAGTGCCGAGGCGTCCATCATCATCTGCGGCGTCCTGCTCTTCGTCCGCTGTCGTGGCAGCATACGGCACTCGAGGGCTGAAGCAGCACGCGATGTGGGCCCAGCAGCAGAACCCACGGCCGCAGACGACGACAAGTGCTCGTATCCAAAAACAACCGCCCAACAGCGCTTCCAGCACCAGAAAGCCGCATCCGATTCGAGCGCAAACTGCAGGGATGGCTCCAAAGCCCAGCAACAACAACGCGCCGCAGGAAGTGCCCAAGCAGTTCCTCAGTCCACGCATGCGTAGCCTGGCCACCGAGTGCGACTCGGGTCTGCAAAGCCGAGAAGATAACGATGATCCGGCGCTGTTCCACTTCCCAACGCTCGTTCAAGACCCAGAAGATGGCGACGATCCACATCAATAGCTGGCTGCAACAACAGCAAAGGCAATCAAGACGCAGCAAGCGATCGGTACAACGGGTGACGGAGGCGTTTCCGTCTCCATGTTTATTCCTCGCTTTATCAGGGTTCATCTTCCTGTAACACCAGCGTGAGCCACGAGAGAGGCCACTGCCCACAGAGGAGTGCATCAAACGTACCAGTCCGTCTCGCGAGCCAAGCTGCCTGGTGGCTGCATCGACCTTGGGTACTTTTCTATACGATTCGCACGCTGATGCCGTCCGCACGCAGCTGGTTCTTGACCTCCGAAATCGCCACCTCCTTGCGGTGGAAGATGCCGGCGGCCAACGCGGCGTCGCAGTCCGTGGCCTCGAACACCTGCGTGAAGTGGGCCGGCTTGCCTGCGCCACTCGAGGCGATCACGGGGATGCGCACGGACTTCTTGACGATGCCCACCAGGTCGGCGTCGTATCCGTCCTTCTGGCCGTCCATGTCCACGCAGTTGAGCAGCAGCTCGCCAGCTCCCAGAGCTTCGCAGGCCTTGGCTACACGCACGACGTCGATGTCACGGGCTTCGCGGCCGCCACGCACGGTGGCCTGGTACCAGCAGTACTCCTCGCCGTTCGGGCCGGGCTTGGACAGCTTGACCACGTTGTGGTTCTTGGCCTTCTCGTCGTAGAACGAAGCTACGTACACGCGCTTGGGGTCCATGGACACCACGACGGCCTGCTTGCCGTACACGTCCGAGATGGTCTCGATCGAGCTCTTGCCGTCACCGCGCTCACCGTTGGCGTAGTAGGCCTCGGCGGCGTACACGGCGTCACTGCCGATGGAGACCTTGTCGGCGCCCGAGTGGAAATAACGAGTGGCCACCTCCAGCGCCGAGTACACGCGCTGCTGGTCGTCCACGTACTCGCGGATGCCGCCGCCGACCGTGAGCGGCACGAACACGGTCTCAGAACTGGCCTCGAGCACCTTGAGCATGGGCTGGTCACCGATCGGCTGCTCGCGGAAGCTGCAGATGTTGAGGAACGTCACTTCGTCGGCGCCTTCCTCGTAGTAGCGGCGGCACAGGTCCACGGGCTTGCCCATGTTGCGCACCTCGCCCTGGTCCGAGCCCTCGCGCACGTCGTACTGGTCGCCCTTGGTCACGATCAGATCGCCCTGGTCGTTCGAGCGCACGTCCAGGCACGCGATCACGCGCTTGGACAGTTGCGTGTTGGGCTGCTGCGCGGCGCTCGCGATGGGTGCGTCGTGGTCCGGCAGACCGATCTGCTCGAGAAAGCCCCGGACGATGGCGATGCCCACGCCGCCCGACTTCTCCGGGTGGAACTGCGTGCCCATGACGTTGCCCTTCTGCACGGAGCTGATGAACTCGAGATCGCCGTGGTTCGTGGTCGTGAGCACCCAGGACTCGTTCTTGTCGCTCTTGGTCGCGCGGAACGAGTGCACAAAGTAGACCTTGGTGGCGTCGTGCTCCTCCACTCGCGGCAGCTCGGCAAACAGCGACGACTTCTTCCAGACCTTCAGCCCGTTCCAGCCGATGTGCGGCACCGTGACTTTATCGGACGGGAACAGCTCCATGCGCCCCTTGATCACACCGAGACCCTAGAGTTGTACATGCCATTGGTCAGTGAGCCTGTAATGAACCCATTGCTCGTTGATGGACCACAAAGCCACGCGATCCTTCTCACCTTGAGCTCCAGACTCTCATCGCTGCCCTCGAACAGCGTCTGCATGCCCACGCAGATGCCCAGGAAGCGCTTGTCCTGCTGGATGTACTCCTTGAGCACCGACGTGTAGCCCTTCTCGTTCAGGAACGCCATGGCCGCGCGGAAGTTGCCGACGCCCGGAAAGATCAGCGCCTGCGCATTGCGGATGTCGTCGGCGCACGCCACCTCCTTGAAGGTGTGGCCGGCCGCGCGGATGGCGTTCTTCACGCTGCGCACGTTGCCGGCGCCGTAGTCCAGAAGCGTAACCTGCACCATGATGATCTCTTTGCTGGAAGCTCTTGGGGTCTGGCTGTCTGGATGCCAAGCCGGCAGGGGTTACGCCATCCAGTCAGTCGAGGTTGATTGGGTACGCCACGCTGGTTGGTCGATCGTGATTGGCTGAAATTCGGAACCCGCGTATATGCGAAAAAGATAGAAAATACGGCCGGATTGCGCAAAAACCAGCAGAATTATCTTGTGATTGCGAAATGCTGGGATGGGCGTTTTAGTCACAGATGAAGCCGGAATTTATTGGTATTTTGCCCATGGCGATCTTCCACTTGCGGTCCACATCATGCTGTGCGCATGGGTGTTTTATTAAAAGACTATCCACTATTACAAACCTAAGAAAAACTTGAGGAGAAGAAGGAAGCAGCAGCCACCCGCCGTGCGCCATGGCGGCACCCACGGGCAGGCAGGACGAGCGACGGCCGATTCCTCTCGTCTCTCCCAACCTATTATGCGTTCACCCCCAGCGCCACGGCGCTCCGTCGCTTCTGTCCGGCCGTGCGAGTGGTGCACACAATGCCGGCGCTGTTGCCGCTGACTGATGTTGTTGTTGCTGCTGTTGACGAAGCCGAGCTCTTGACTTCAGAGCCTTCGATCCTTGAGTGTTGTGTGGACGACGAAGGTGGAGGCGACGCGACCTCCGTGACGTATACGAGCTGGCCATCTTGCTCTGGATCCTCCATGACGTAGTGGCGCAGCTGCTGGCGGTAGGACAGCGTGGCGTTGCGCACGCTCGTGAAGATGTAGTGGTTGGCCAGCTCATTGTAGTAGTGCATGTACGTATCCGTGGCCACGTGCAGACTGAAGTTGATCATCAGCAAAAACTCGATCTCCAGTTCGTTCATCTCGACGCACGGCACGCCGCCGACCTTGGCGTAGTACGTGTTATTGAAGTAGTGGTCGTCGAAGAACTTGGCCGCCAGCACGATGCTCGTGATCAGCACGCGGTGCACGTTGAGCTCCGTGAGCACGATGCCCTGCATCTGGTGCAGCCGGTCGATGTACACGAGCGCCAGCACGAAGCACTCGGGACTGCACGCCGCGTACTTGTGAATGCGCATTAAATACTCGCGGATCGAGATGCCGGGCGCGCGGAACGCTTCGAATTTGGACTTGTGATGGTAGTAGGACAGCGGCAGCTGGTCGGCCGAGTGGACCATGGACTCGACGACCACGGCCAGGGTCTGCACGATGGCGCGGCCTCGCTCTTCACTGTCTTTGCCGTCGGCGGCCGCTATTGTGACGGTCATGATTCAAACGCTCGCAGCTCTTGGGGGGCAAATCAGGTGATACCGCGCGCGGAGGAGATGGAAAGGGCGGCTAGCGCGGCGACGGACGGATGGAACGGCGGGCGGATGGTGACGCGAGAGGCAGGCAGAGACGCAAGAGATGGAGATCCTCCAGGGCCGCTTGAGGCTCGTTCTTCTTTTCCGACTGGCCAATGCCACAAGTCCCAACTATAGACACGACGAGGGTTCGGTTTCGCGCTTCCCTTGCTCCCCCACAAAGGATGTGGGGTGGGCAAACAAGGGAAAAACCTTACGTACGGCAAACTAAAACCTCGTGGTCGGGTGGGCAGTTTGGGTATATTGAAATTTCAGTACTGTATCGTTCTCGAACCAAGGGGCCGTTGAATTCGAGAATTATGGTTCATTCGCTTATGACCAGGATATGCGAAACGGCCGGACGCAACACGCGCACACACGCACAGGTTTGGCTGGCGTAACCAACCACTGGCGCTTGGGCCACGCATGCAAACAAGCGCCCGTCCGTCCATTCAGCGCGGGAGGTCCGGAGGTGCGGAAGACGCCAAGAGACACGAAACACCTTGGTTTTAAGGTTTTTTCGTTTTCGCGAACGAATCGAGAGAAGCTCTGTTTGGGAGACCGGGGGAGGCTGGCCATTCAATCCACCATGTGGCTCGGCTTGAACCGGTTCCGAGTCGGAAAACAGATTCACCGGTTCCATCTGTCTCAACTCGACTTGGGCTTGAGTGGGTACAGTATACGCATGGGGTATACGCAATGCGGTATACCGTACGTGCCTTTCAGAGCCCGTCTCCATCCATGAAAGCACGATGACGCATGGATTGGATGCACGTGGCTCGCCCATTGTGGCGATGCAATCATTCCGTTTAACTGTGCGTAAGCTGTCGCATGTGTTTGCTCACTCTCCCACTGCACTTGCCTCCAGAGAACAGAGAAGCTTCAACACCTGAATACAAGCCTCATGTTCTCAGCTTGCTTGGGTGTGGGCCTTTCCCTTGAATCCGATTCTTTGCAACCCATAATGCGTAACATGCACATATCGTTAACAGTTTTTATAACATATTCGTACATAAACGAGTGTATCCAGTAAACTGATCAATGGACGTCCGCCGCATGAAGAGCCATTGCATTTGACTGGCGAGGAGCCTCGAGACTGTATGGGCAAGAACCGATCGCGCGCGTCCAAGCCGCAGGCCGCTGCGCCCAAGCCCAGCAATGGAGACGACCTGTTTGTGCCCAAGGTCGCTGCCGCTCAGGTGGCGGCTGAGGAGCCCGCTCCGGTGGTCGAGGAGCTAAAGGTCAATGCCAAGTTCGCGCAGGTGTTTCTGGAGCGCAAGCGCAAGGAAGAGCTCACGCAGCTGAACCGCCGCAACACCGGCAACGTGAGCGAGTACGACAGCGATGAGTCCGACTCCGAGACGGAGGACGAGGATGGCGAGCAGCTCACGGCCGATCTGGACGCCGACATCCAGAAGACGCTGCGCCTGATCCGCAAGCGCGATCCGGCCATTTACGATTCCTCCATTGCGTTCTTCAAGAAGGAAGATGGCGATGAGGACGACGAAGACGATGACGAGGACGAGGACGGTGCTAGCAAGAAGAAGAAGAAGCAGCCGAAGGAGAAGAAGGACGCGCCGCTGTACTACAAAGACTTGGTGCGTCAGCAGGTCATCGCAGGCGACGTGGATAGCGACGAGGAGGAGCGCGACCAGCGCCAGCCAGTGCTCAGCTACCCTGAAGAGCAGGCACAGATCAAGAAGGCCTTTGTGGACTCGCTCAAGGTCGCTGAGAACGATGATGAAGATGGCGATGAGGACGACGAGGACAGCGCTGGTGGTCTGTTCACGATCCGCAAGAAGACGGCGGACGAGGCGCAGCAGGAAGACGACGAGTTCGAGAGCTTCACGACCAAGTACGGCACGTCAATGCCCAGCCACAAGGACGTGGATCCCGATGAGTTCTTGAACCACTATCTCAGCAGCGAGGGCTGGAAGGACAAGACCCGCGCCGCGATCCCGCACTACGACGACATTGTGGCGGAAGACGAAGAAGACGCTGAGGAACTGGATAAGGCTGAGGAGTTCGAGCACCAGTACAACTTCCGCTTCGAGGAGGATGGCGGTGGCCAGATCCAGACCCACGCGCGTCAGATCGGCGACAGTATGCGCCGCGAGGACAACATCCGCAAGCACAAGCGTGAAGAACGCAAGGAGCGCAAGGCGCTGGAGCGTCAGAAGAAGGAGGAAGAGCTGCGTCACCTGAAGAACCTCAAGCAGGCCGAGATCCAGAGCAAGCTGGAGCGGATCGCCAAGCTCATGGGTGTGGAAGGCGGTGTCGATGCTACAGATCTCGAGGGCGATTTCGACCCCGATGCCTACGACAAGCGCATGCAGCAGATCTTCGACGAAGAGTACTACGAGCAGGACGACGAAGGCATGATGGAGAAGCCCACGTGGGACGACGAAGAAGACAAGGCGCTGTTCGCTGGTCTGCCGGCGGACCCTGATGATGAGGAAGAGGAGACGACCGAGACCAACGTGGAAGAGGAGCCTGTTGAGGAAGAGGTCGAGGAACAGGAAGACGAAGACATGGGCGAAGAAGCTGAAGAGGACGAGCAGGACGACGAAGACGAAGAGCTGCCGGCCAACATGACAAAGGAGCAGCTGAAGGCTGCGACGGCTAAGTACCTGGACGAGCTGTACAGTCTGGACTACGAAGATCTCATCGGTGACCTCCGGTGCCGCTTCAAGTACCGTCAGGTGCAGTCCAACACGTTCGGTCTGTCGGTAGACGAGATCATGGCTGCGGACGACAAGGAGCTCAAGAACCTGGTCTCGCTCAAGCGCCTGGCGCCGTACCAGGAGAACGAGTACGAGGTCGATCGCAAGCGTCTCAAGAACTTCAAGAAGACGCTGCGGGAGACGACGCTCGCCAAGCAGAAGAAGAAGGCCGAAGAGGAGACGGTTGCTGTCGTGGACGGCGAGCTAGCCACCGAGGAAGGTGTCACCAAGACCGAACCTGAAAGCAACAGCCAGCCCACCAAGAAGCGCAAGCGTACGAAGAAGGGCAAGACCACCACTGCCGCGCCCCAGGAGGAGCCCGTTGAGTCCACGGAGACCGCGGAAGCTGATGACAGCAAGCCTGAGGAGGTGTCGAAGGCGGCTGCCAGTGAGAACAGTAAGAAGCAGAAGCGACGCAGCAAGAAGAAGAAGGGCGGTGAGAAGAACGCGTATGCTGCCACGGGCCTCTCGACCTCGCGTCTGGACTCGTACAAACTCACCAAAAAGTAATTTAGCACAACACCAAGCGGTGGCAATGCGCAAGGGCGGTCCAGAATTCGATCTCCATTGCTGTTGCATTATCCAAAATAGATCCATCTTGTGCACATCAGTCTGCGCTCCATGAGTTCAGCCATTCTGCTTCTGGCCCATAGGTCGACAGTCAGTCAGCTGAGCTTTAACTTCACGCAGCTTCCACCCAATGACCCGCCCAGAAAACTCCTAAAGTTTGAGG
Organism: Elongisporangium undulatum; assembly: GCA_023334555.1. NCBI lineage: Eukaryota > Oomycota > Peronosporomycetes > Pythiales > Pythiaceae > Elongisporangium > Elongisporangium undulatum. Next base: position 416 of record JAADVF010000732.1, on the reverse strand, counting down.
TCATTATGTTAAATGTATAATATGCGTTTCATTGGCTGAAAATCATCCTTTTATGCCCAATCCTATCGCTGGAATTGATCCAAAGCGCGACCTTTCTGTCAGAGTGGAAGTTGCGGAGGTCAGTATGCGCGCACATAGAGCTCCAGCAGTAGCGCGCGGCTAAGTCCTGCAGGGCGACGGCAGGCACGTCTGTGAGTGACACACTCGAGAGTAAAGGTAACCGTCGCCATAGCTGATGCATCAAGTGGATCGCTTGACATCCACTTGATGTATCGCCATGCGACCGGGCGCTCCTCAAGAGCCATCAAACGCCAGCGTGGAAAGAGACCGGAGATTGATGGTTCATGAAGAGATCGAGGTCTCTTGGCCATGAAGTCTCTTGGCAATGAATCCGGCGGTGCCAGGCACAGCAAGCG
>JAADVF010000731.1:0-14496 GCA_023334555.1 Elongisporangium undulatum | reverse complement strand
CGTTCCCTTTGCCAGATATTCATCAGGTTGGATATACGAAAGATCCAATTGAGTTGTTGTCTCTCGGACTTCAGAACATGAAAGCCAAAACGGTTGCTCACGATATCGAAAGGAATCAGCATACTCAATACGAGTCAGCCTTTTGCTTTGACCTCTATGTGTCGACTCGGGGCATTTTGAAGAGCACTTGGTTCTCGAGAAGTGGTTTTGCAGGTGGGAAAACGCTTGGTCTTCCACAGAAATCCGGCATTTTAATTTCAAACGATGAAGCCAAACTGCTGTATGAACTTGTATCCAATCAGTCATTTGAATCCATTGAACTAGTCGCTAGGGAAGCAGAGGCTTACTGACAACGGTGCAAGATCGATTACATTGTGGTCGTGAACTTTGTGGCACTATCGGCCGATGATTCGACCCGGGAAAGTTGTACCGTGGAGGCTTTTCCGAGCATAGAAACGATACTAGTTAGCGATTCTCAAACATGTTTGAATGATCTGGAGTCCGGCGAAGCTCTTTCAGACGTAAATTCTTCGGAGACTGATCGAGCATTATGCGTTGACCCACCAAGCTTATTACCGGTAAATCAACTCGAAAATCTTGTTGCAGCCAAGGATCGAACGACACCCAAAAGGTCAAGAGTACAGGTCGTTTACGTTCAGTTTCCTGATGCCTGTGATTTCTATTGTCTTCATCTGCTGGTGGAGATGACTGAAGGTCAGCATGCATGTGCCTGAGTAACGGCACTGGAACCACCTAAAAAGAAGCCGCAGTCACACCTGCTACAGAGGTCCGGAAGGGCGCATTACAGGATCGATTACATGCACTCAGAAAGGATCCAGTGACACGTAAAGCCTCTTTAGCTCCAGCTTCTTCCTTAAATCCGGATCACTTATGTTCACTTATATTATGCATGTGCCTGCGAAGTATCGATAGCTACACAGTTGAGCATCGCGCAGCCAATTGCTATATGATCGCGTTAACTTGCGTTCTTTGCCTTATAATTATGTTTTTAACCCGTAGAAGTATGCTAGACGCTCTACCACGACAGAAATGCTTCGCTATCATCTAATAGGGTCAGGTCGATCGTTCGACGCCATGCTTCCAAGGTAGTTGACGTAATTCACTGAACTCTGAATTGCCTGAAGATTCCGGATTTTGCCCCAATAGTTAACCACGAGCGCATCCAAGAACAACAACTGTTGATACGATACGCCTTGTTCCAGTTTGCCTGCGCAAACATGCCTGCTGAGGACAGACTCCCCACCAGAGCTGCTGCTTCGTAACGCAGCTTCTTCCTTTGCTGCTACAAAGGCCAAAGCCTGTTGGTCGTCTGCGAGCGTCTCGCAATCCACGTCTAGGTTCCAGCCACGAGTTTCCATCCAGATCGCGCAAGCGCTAGGCTTTTGGTCGCATCGCCACATCAATAGCACTAGATTGAACTTGAGAAATAGCGAGCTTGGACATCGCTGAATGCCACGACGGAGAATTACCACCGCAGCGTCAGCACCATCGCAGCATGCAGTCACAACTGCCAAGTTATTCAGCAGCTCCACGTAGATTTGTGATAGCTCTTCGCCCAATTTGCTGCTGCGATCTTTGACTTTCCTTGTTTTCAGAAGCACATCCATCGTGGGCTCCACGGTTGATTTCAGATAGGCCTGGCACTCAGCCACGCGCTCTAAACACAGCAGCGCATCAGCCTTGTACATGTGCGCATACACCTGAATCTCATCAGGTACATTTGCTTGCGCAAGCAACTGATCGCAGGAATCCATAGCAAGCGACGGAAGATCACACTACAAATACGTATCAAAATCAGCCACTGACTCAGCACTGGTGAAAAGAGGTATTGGCTTGCCTGTAAAAGGACGTAAACGTAGTCTCGTGTGGCTTCATTGGACTGTTCAAGGACAATAGAAGCAGACTTTAGTATCAAATCAATCACAATATCAGCCTCCAAGAATCAGAAATCAACGCACCGGAGTGTGTTGGGCAGCAAATAATGCCTCAAACTCTCGCTTTGCTGATCGCCACTCGCCTACAAGAAGCAAACAGTCGGTCAATCTCTAGCACGTGAGAATGCAATACAAACGAGACCACTTACAATTCTCCATTGCGGCCAAAGCCGACTGCAGATGAACCATATCTGCCGAGACATCGTAGCGCTTGACTGGAAACAGAGCTGCTAAGTCGGACCCAGAGAAGAGAGATCGAGCCACACCGGGTTTCAAAGTGAGAACTTCTTTCGATCCACTGGGGCGCTTGCGCTTCTTGTTGGCTGCTACAGTCCCTTGCTCATCTTGCTCTGCGAGCGTAGTGGCTTGGACGTAGTACTGCAGCATCTGCTGCTGGGCTTCAAACTGGTTCAGGCGCCCAAGCAGCAGAGAGTGGTTAAACATCGACGTAGACTGCGCGAAATCGATCTCCATCGCTCTCTGCAGGGCGTTGGCTGCCTCATGGAGATCCTTGCCTTCCAGATGACTCCATGCTGACAGTGTCAGGCTGCTGATTGGCTCGTACTCATACCGGAGGCACTTGTTCAGGGCAGCCAGGGCCTCGTGTCTGGATCCGTTCTGGAACAGAGCCAACGCGTACCAGTACAGAAACACTCCATGGCCGGCTTCTTCCTCATCGTCGTCAGCGTCTTCATTTCCATTGACCTCCTGTTGATCTGATAAGGCTTGGCGGAAGCAGCGCAGCGCCTGCTCCACGTCCTGGTGGTGGGTCCAGTGGACCATGGCCAGCAGAAACCGAGCCCACTTGGCTCTGCTTCTCAACTGAGGTCGTCGGTCGCAGAATGACACCATTGAGCCTAGCAGAGCCTCTGTGTGCGCTGGCTTTTGTAGCTGGATGAGCTGGTTGGCTGCGACCACAACTCCGAATCGAATGACTGCCTTGAGGGTGACGGCGCAATCCTGGCTCTTGGCCAGAAGCTGGGCAACGGTACGCAAGGCCGGAGTCTCTAAGGATGAGGCTCGGCTGCTGCTAATGTCACAGGCTGAGTCAGCGTCTGTTGAAGAGAGAGCACTGGCCATGGCGTCGTCCAGGAGGAAGTCGGGCGACCGTTGCCAGCTCTCGGGCCACTGCGCCACAACAGCGCCCACCAGTGCACAGTAGCCCACGGCCGCTCTCCATCGCTGCTTGGGCTGTAGTTTGGAGGCATGGCGCACCAGAAGCTCTTCCTTCAGATGCTCCAATCGCATGAGCCACTGCTGCTCTGCTGCGGCCTTGGTGGCGCCCTGGAGAGAGCCCAGCAGCTCATCCACTTGCGATGCCAGCAGCTCCATGGGCAATCGCTATACCGGTATTTCCAACAGCAGCAACGTAATACCGGTACTGATTCGGTATTGTCATCGGTGGCGTAATCGCTCACGACTGAAATGCAGTTGAGCAGAAGGAGGCGCACTGAGTTACTGCTGTGGAGCACTAACGCGCAGCTGAATACACAGCCGAAGGGTTCAGCAGAAGCTTTCCGCTTGGAAGTGTGCCCATTCGCGGGTTCAAGTTGGTCAGTGCAAGTGCGCTGGATAGTGCGCTTGTCGCAATCAATGCCGGTGGCTAAGCTCTGGCGTCATCTCCTCAGTTTACACCATTCCTGGTATTTACAACGGCACAAAGCTCCTCGCGTCTTATGCGTTGCCGCTGGATTCCGCAGGATCGTGTCCAGATACGCAAGTTGGTCATGTCGGATAACGTAGCAACAGCTCCTTCATTCTCCGGTGTGTATCGTAGCGCATCATTTGGAATCGCCTTGAGCCTTGACGCGTCTGCTTGAAGGGAGCGAAATCATCGGCTATCCCTCCCAGTAAGGAGAGCAATCAATTCGTAAACAGCCCTCAAATTCATTAGTACATCTGCCAAATTCGCCTTTTCCAACAAGTTATTTATCCTTTTCCCCATACAAAACGTCAGTGTAGACACCTAAGCGCCTTCTCTCCAAACGCTAATAGCTACTAATAAAACGTCTCATGGCGTTCTGCATGTTTTTCTGCCTGTAGGACATGATCCGGTCAGAAAAGGGGCCGTTTTGCTTGCTGATTACGGCCCATAGTCAATGGTTCATGCTGGGGAGACCACGCCGCTGGTGGTCTGCTGGGCTGAGACACCGAACTCCGTGCCATTCCATTTCCGGATGGACCGGCCTGAGTCTCTCGCTGCTGACTGCGCGCCTCTGGTGGCTGCGCCGCCTCATGGCCCCGTCTCGGTCTCGGGCGCCGTGCACCGGCGGTGGCTCAAGCCGCTCGCGTACACGCTGCTGCTCACGCTGGCCACCGTGGGGCTCATGACTGCGCTGCCCATCAAGAGCTACTCGCAGCAGACCATGCTTTGGATCCAGCTGCACCACGTGGAGGGCGCGCTACTGCTGCCTGTGCTCTTCTGCGTTACCATCCCGTTCAACATCCCGTCCACGATGTTCGAGATCCTGGCCGGCTCGGTCTTCGGCATGCTCTACGGCGTGGTGCTCAGCGTGATCGGCAAGACGATCGCCACCGTCGTGGCCTTCAAGCTCGGCCAGCGGTTCGGCAAGGACCGACTGGGCAGCTACCTGGAGGCCAACTTCCCCAGCTTCACGGCCATGTCCAGCGTGCTCGAGAGCGAGAGCTGGAAGCCGCTGCTGTTGATCCAGGTCTCCAGTCTGCCGTACGTCATGAAGTGCTACGGCCTGGCCGTCACAGAGGTCACGACCTACCGCTTCACGGTCTCGTCGCTGCTCGGCGGCATCCCGTACGCCGTCGTGTGGGCCTACATCGGCCTGCAGACCAAGGACATCTTCTCGGACCGGCCCAAGGGCGCCACGCCCATGGACAGCAGCCAGCTGGCGCTCATGGTCGTGGGCTCTCTGTTCACGGTCGTGGCCATGGTCGTGCTCGTGGTCTACACGCGCCAGCAGCTGCAGACAGAGCTCCAGCTGCGAGCCCAGCAGAACGAGAATAAGGTCTCGGTCAACGGCGACAAGGACAGCGACGAGCACACGGCGCTGGTCGTGAGCGACTCGTCCGTTGTGACCATTGCCATCGAGAGCTAGAGACGCGCTCTCATGTAAATTATTATCCCCCTTAGAAGTTAGAACACCATAGAACCCCAATGACGGTCTTCATAGCCGTCCTGCTCAATAGACGCACCGTTGAATCAATTCTGTTGAGCGCGCAAGTCATTCGTTCGATTACATTCATGGGGTTCCTATTGAGTTCTCTATCACTGTGTTGGCGGGTCACATGCGGCTCACGAGCGCCTTGTAGGCGTTCTGGATGACCTTGCGGTCGGCCGAGGCCACCTGCTCGCTGTACGAGGCCGCCAGCTCCGGCGGACAGCCCACGGACGGCAGGTACGCGTCGCGCAGGAAGGCCAGGTACTCGTTGCCGAGGCTCTTCACCAGGACTTCCTGCAGCACGGCGATCTCCTTCATCATGGCAGCGCACTGCATGTCGCTCGCGTTAAAGTGGTAGCGCTTGGTGACCGTGAACATGGCGGGCGTGAACTCCTGCACCACGATGCGCGTGAACAGCGCCTTACACTCGGCCGAAGGCGTGATCTCCGACACCGGCGGAGGCGTGAGCAACAGCCAGCGCGAGGCCAACTCGTGCGCGATCGTGAAACAGGCTCGGTTGATGTTGGCGTCCGTGACGTCGGCGCAGCCTTCCAGCACCAGTCGTAGCACGTTCTCCAGCTGAGCCACGTTGCGAGGGCTGATGTAGACCGACTCGAGCTGGTGCATCACCAGGTGGAGCATGAACGCGAACAGGTACTTCTGGATGGACTCGCGCTCCAGTTGGGATGCGTCCTTGGTCTCGCTCTCTGTTGAGGCGTTGCGCGCCGGCATGAGCTCGCACAGATGCTGGATGAAGCCCATGGTAAGCTCCTCGAAGAATGGGAACAGCGCGTGCTTGTACTTGATGATCAGCTGGTCCAGCAACTGCACGACTTCGATCACGTCCGAGGACTCGCAGCTGGCCATCAGGTGCTTGAGCGTCTCGGCCACGTTGCCCAGCAGATGCTCACTGTCCAGCACCGTGATCAGACGATGCAGCGTGAACACGACCTTGGAGCGCACACTGGCATGCTGCGGCAGTGCACGCAGCACGCAGTTGGCCGCCGTGAGCACTTCCGTGAACATCTCTTGGTGGTGCAGCATGCAGTTCGTGCCCTTGAACGCCTTGAGCACGTGGGCCACGGCATTTAGTAGGCAGGCGCAGCGGGCGCCGACGTAATCGGTCGGCTTGGTTCCGTTCTGAAGCGCGGCGAGACTGAGCGTCAACGCCTGGAGCGAGGGCTCCACGACCGCCTTGGTGTACTGATACTTGACCTCCATCATGTCCGGCGTGGACGAGGACACGAGCGAGGCGATGACCTGGCCGGCCAGCTCAAACAGGTACAACTGGTCATCGTAGGGCAGGAATGTGGGGTCTGTCTTGCGAGCGAGCGCTTCCTCCTCATCCGGGATCACCAGGCGGGGCTGCAGCGCCTGCAGGATGTTGGTCACGTGCGGGTGCACCGACGCACCGATGGCCTTTACGAGGCGGAGGCATAAATAGCACACGCGCGAGCGCACCGTCGCGTTTGGGTGCGTCAGGCCGTTGGGGCCGAACATCATGGTCAGCACGGCCGGGATCAGGTTCGACTGGTTCTGCAGCACCTTGCTGTAGCGCACGGCCAGATCGTAGTACGTGAGCAACACGGACTCGTGCAGACTGGGCGCGTTGCCCGAGGTCGCGTTGATCATGTTGCTGTGGATGCGCAGCACCATGGCCACCAGCGGACTGTTGGCATCTTCGAAGCTGTTGGCGACCTTGAGCGCCGTCAGGCCCTCCTTGAACCGGTAGACCAGCGACAGAAAAGACTCGAGATCGCGCGGGTCGATCTGCTCGAACTGCGTGGGCAGCTCCTGCGCCAGATTCGTGAGGAACGCCAGCGTTTCCATCGGCCGGAGCCGCGTGATGTTCACGTAGATCTTGTATAGGCTGCGGCGGTACTCCTCAAACTCAGCCGCGTCCGAGTCCGAGTCCTCCGGGTACCGCGTCTGGCGGTAGATGCCATGCAGGATCTGCGGAATGTACTCGGACGCGCGGAAGAGCTGCTCAACGCCCATGGGGTTGGCGGCGCCCGGTGTCGTGGTCTCGCTGCGGATCAGCGTGCCCACGGCGTTCACGATCTCGAACACTTCCTCCGAGACGTCCTTGGTCTCGTGGGCGAAGAGGTCCCAGACCAGTGGCATGAGCTGGATCAGCATGTGGTTCGTGAGCGCGAAAAGCTCCACGCGCTGCTCGTGGCGGAAGGTGTCGAGGCACTCGACGAGCTCCAGGCCCACACCGTTGACCACCTCGGCGATCTCCTCGGCGAACTCGTCGTCGTCCTGGATGGGCAGCGACGGCAGCATCTCGATGATCTGGAGCTGCTGCAGCAGTGCGAGCTTCTTCTCGGGCGCCATGCCCTTGTCGATGATCTCGAACAGGCAGTTGGCGGCCGGGCAGCGCAGCGATGCGCTCTCGCGCAGCATCTTGAACAGCAGCGGCAGGATGCGGTCGTTCACCACGAGCGCGATGTCGACCCACGCAATGTAGCGCTTGAGCGTCTCGAGCGCGCTGTAGCTGAGCTCGCACATAACGGCACTGGCGTCGCAGTTCACGAGCACGCTGTAGATGGCGTCGAAGGTCTCGGCCATACAGGAGCTCTCGCGCATGGCGTCCTTGATGCGCATGTTGTGGTTCACCTCGGCCTGCGAGCGCTGCGCGTCGAACTCCACAATCTCCTCGTAGATGGCCAGCAGAATGCGGAAGTACATCTCGACCATGGACGCGCCCTTGGGCAGCAGCGCCATGAGCTCCGAGAAGGCGCTGGGCCAGCGGTCCGGGTAGTCGCGCTTGATCAGCAGCGTGACCACCACGGCCAGCTTGGTCTTGAGGTACGGCGCCTTGCGCTCCACGAATGCCACGTTGTCCGTGAGCCACGCGAGCAGCTGCGAGCGGATCTGCGTAGCCACGGCGTCGTCCACGCCGGCCGTGAGCGCTTCTTGCAGCGCCTGCAGCGCGTAGAACTTGACCTCCTGGTGCTCCGAGAACTCAAACAGCTGCAGCTCGTAGCTCCAGCCGCTGGCGCTGGCTTTGATCGAGTTGCAGAAGCCCTCGGCCTGCGCCTTGAGCGCTTGCGCCTGTTGGTCCGCCATACTCGCGCCGGCATACTGGAACGCGCATAGCACCGCCATCTCGAACTCGGCGATCGTGGGACTCGCGGGCGTGGCCATGGCGCTCTGTGGTCTGCTTACACAGCGATTGCTCTGGTCCGAAGCGGCTCTGGATCTCTCTCCTTCTCGCAAGCGCTTGAAGCCTCCACGCAGCTCCTGTGTAGCTCCTGGGACCAGCGAATCGGCAATAGTGATGACATGGCCACGATTCATTTGAGCGGGGGGAGGGGGCACAATTCTTTCCAGTAAATTACGGACCGCATGAAAGTAAATTTCTGAACCCATTTCGAGAAGGTTGGTAACTGAAGTTTCGGCTCTGGCCTTCGATCGGAAGAGCTTAACCTCTCGCTTGCTCTATGGGCTTCACTGGTGTTGTAATGGAGACACTAGACGGGAGGACTCAGCTGGTTTCGGCTCTTGACCGAGGCCCCCGATTTGCTACTCGAGACGATGCGCCGCGAGGAGGAGCCCCACCCAACTCGTCCTGGTCCTGGTCGTCCCAGAAGCGAGATTGATGGGGGCTGCCGCCTGCTGTCGGCGACAGCAACGGCGCGATCATAGTCTCGGTGGATGTCGCGAGCTTCTGTGCCAGCCAGGCCACGATGACGTGCATGATATCGTGGTGCAGCTCGCTGAGATCGATGAGCTCCTTGGTCACGATCTGGAACAGCGTCACACGACCGACTGCAGCAGCATTCCCCTGCATCTGCGTGTTTCCCACGAAGGACTGCAGTCATCAACACATGTCGATTAGATTTACCCTCGTACTATGGACGCATGCGATTGACAGATGCGTACCTCTTCCCCGAGCGAATCGCCGTCATGCAGCTCAATCACGTTTTCGTGATCGTGGTCATCGTTTTCGCTCTTGGCCGTGATCGCGATCGTGCCCTCGATGATCACGTACACATGATCTCCTGCAGCTCCGTCGGCGTATAGCAATTCTCCGTGGCCCAGTGAGATCACGTGCGAAATGTTGGCCACAACTGAGACCTTCATTAACAACCAGCCACAGCAAACGGTCAGAGAGCTCGTCGAACACAAAGGGCACACAGAAAGCTCCGCACCTTATCGTCGTCCAGGTTTTTCATGAGCTGAGATCCTTTCAAGTGAATACACTTCTCAAAGGTCGTGAAGTCAGCGCCGTCCGTCGGTCCTCCAACTGGGCGACTTGAAAGCGAAGGCATCGAGTTCGAGGACGACAACTGCAGACTCTGATTCCGCGCTCGAGCTCCCGAAGGCGCAGACTTGGGCGCGGCTTTCGGGGATCGCGAGCGTCCGATATTGTACAAGAAAGATTTGGCTGCGCGGTCGACTGAGAGTGCTGCCTTGAGACTGGTCGACAGGGTCTCGGTCATCTCAACGATAGGCCGCATGCTGCCTTCGGAGCTTCGATAGAACGACGAAGACACAGTCATGGACGATGTACGATCACGACGAGGGAGACTGCCGGCTTGGGCGATGGCTTGCAATGGCTATGGATCATTAGAGCAGGTAAACTCATTAGAAGGAAGCAGGTTACTATACTTTTGGCGCAATGACGTACCTCGAAATATAGCCAGCGGATCGAGGATGCGACCGAGTTCAAGACTCCTCGAGAAACGCTCGGGGTCTCTATCATCAAAGCGTCCAAAGCATCCCGAGACACACTCAGCAGAATGCAGTCCGAGAGAGCGGTGCAAGATGTGATGTGGGCTCCTGCGTGAGAGCTGTACTGAAGAAGAGCGGCTTGGCCAACACAAGAGCCATACCCAAGCTCCGCGAGGATGCGGTGCTCTTTGTGCAGCTGGACATTCCCGGTCGCGACTACGTACATAGCAGTTGCTGTTTTGATACACAAGATGTGATCAAACGTTAAACTGGAGTTCTGTGTGGTATCGCAGTTGAAGCATTCGACGTACCAAGATCGCCTTCGACTGCAAACGTTTCCCCCCTTTTCACCTTGATTGGCACAAAGTGGTGCGCCAGGATGCGCAGAATCCCAATGGCGCAAACGTTTTCGAAGAGAGAGGATACGCGCAAACAGTTGGAGATCTGCATTGCCATTCTGAATGAGATAATGTTGTAGGTTGATCAAAGAAACGCCAAACACATCCACATACCGCGATTCGAGAGATCAAAGGAGGAGCACAATCTTGCAGCTCAGCTAGAGATTCATACGGCAAAACGTCCGGACGACTGTACAAAACGAAGTAAGCATGATTAAACATCCTCAATGCATGTCATTTAGCCCAGTAGACGCACCTGTGGCATGTTTCAATGAGCAACTCCCGCGTCAATTCATTCTTGAGCAGCTCTGGGATGATATCCACTTGGAAAGAGAACAACATGTTCTCATCGAGGAACTCTGCATGGTCACCAGCGATGTGAAGGAAATACTGAAGGGCGAGAGCAGACAGTTCCAGATGAGGCTGCTGACGCCTCATGGTCGTGAGCAGGAGATCCACTCCGTTCTGGTGGCCAAAGTAAGCCGCGATTTCTCTCTCCATCTAACAATCCAGCAACCACAGATCAGAGTTAATTCCGGTACGGTAGCGAGGCATCCTCGTAATACCTTTCCCTTGGCTTTTGTCGTCGACAGTTTGGGGAACAACAGAGGAAGAACGATGTTCTTGTACGATGAAGGAAGCAAGTTTTCCAGCACCTCCTACAGAAAGCGAGTACTCATTCGTCACAAACTGATGATTCGATAACAAATGAGTTCACTCGAGTGTGATGGACACACCTGAATAGCTGAGTGCACTTGGGGCAGATCGGACTGCAAGCCTTCCAAAATGACGGACACATTGAATTCTTTCGGAAATCCAGTCGACAGCAACTTGAGCAGCATGCGCAACGAATCTTTGAGACTATGCTCAACATGCTGCAACAAAAGCGGCGAGGTCTCTTCGATATTGCTCGCTGTGCGCGGGCAAATATCATTAAAGAGTTCCAACACGTGCCTCATTTCGTAGGCTTCGCGAATCTTGATATCGAGCGCAGAGTGCAGTGGCGCCAGTAAAGATTGCAGGGTTTTCGCGTTCGTACTGGAGATCTAAGTATTGGAAATGAGATGTGTCAGACGGCCCACATAGCTCCCACTCAAGCAGTGTGAAAGCCTACCAAGGAGAGAAGTGCGTCTACAACGAGCTCTTCAACCACTGCATCTTTGCTAAACAGTTGGTGCAAAATGTCCCCTGAGTCGTCCTTTTCAACTTCTTCATTCGGAGCTACGACCAGTGTATCAATGAGCTGAAGTAGGAACTTGAGTTTGTCTTCCAGCGGAAAATTCACCATTTGGAGCACTTTCAGCGACCCCGAAAGCGCTTCACGTCGATGCTGCAGCGTGTCGGATATGTTCAGCGAAGTGGCTTCCTCTGAGGGAGCGACTTGGATTGCGGACTCCGTGAATTGACAAAGCGTAGCCCACAGCGCAGTTGGATCGAACCACTTGAGAGCAGCCACAATTTGGGGGCGAAGCATCGAATTGGGCAAGTGTTTCACTAGGGCAGGCAAGAGCATGCGCGAGTTTCTTGAACTGTGGGAACAGCATTCCACGGCTGCCTGGACGATCTGTGGGGATTTGTGGTGGAGCAAGTAGACCAAATAGCCATCTCCCAGCAGTTCGGGCAGCTCTTTGCCCACGATTTTTAGGCATACAACGCGAGATTCCGATCCCTACAGCAAAGACAAGCAGGATAATGTGTTAGTGCAATGACTGAAGACAATCAAGGATGATGTCGGCGTACCGTTTCTTCGTGGAGTAATCGCTGAAGAATCAAATTGGCTTCCTCGTTCATCCAGTCTGAGAGGCGCAGGAGTGCCACAGCAGCACAGACCACAACGGACTGGTCTTCGTTGGCGCTTTGAATGATCTTGCTCAGCATCTCGGAGCATTTCTCAGCGTCAGTATTGAACTTCTCATAGCCACACGCCAGGATCGCGGCCACTCGCAATTGCCTGGGCACTGCCACGGACTTATCCTTCACGATCATCATCAAGTCCATGGTGTTGAAAATCCCTGAAGGAAACGTGCTTCGGTCTGGTAGCGTGTAGGATTCCTGAGCGTAGAGCACAAACTGCCGCTTGGCTGCCGTGTGCAGGCTAATGAGTCGCAGCTTAGTATGGAGTGGCGTCACTGAGACGTTGTCGCGGTTCTTCTTGTTGAAAAGCGCCCGCAGCTCCTACAAAGGCAAAGCATTCGTGTGTAAGCACTCGAGCAATCTATCGAGAACATCAACCAGCGGCTTTTACTTGAGCAAAGAGCCCAATGTGCTCGTGGGAAAGCGAGCTGAGCACATAATTCACTTGGTTTTGAGCACCAGTGACTAGCGTTTCTTTCACTAGCAGGATCTGCGATTCAATGGTGAGATCAGTGGTCACGATCAGAGCCCAAAGCTCATAGCTCCAACGTACCTGATCCGGTGTGAAATCGACAAGCGGGGAGGTCAAATCGAGATACCCTTGGCGCAAAGAGGCATAGAACTCCGCTGCATAGGATTGTCTGGCTGCCAAGGCATCGATGAACCAAGCGATGGCACCAGCCGCCATGATCACACTTCGATTACAATCGTACGAAACAGATTAGGTACACGCTAGAACGACAGGCGCGGCACGACAGAGGGCTCACCTGCCAGCGGCGTATCCAATGAATGGGACGACAAACTCTGCAGTCAAGACCATGGCGAAAACAGCACCGAAGATGCGAGCGAACGAGCGGAATGGGCCTACTACGAAGCCTTTGAATCGCGATCGGTCCGACGCGTTGAACGGCAGCCAGAGCAATTCTCTGGCCGGGTTGAAGATGGCCAGCGACACCGCGTTGTACAAGGCTCTGGTGAGCACGAGTGAGGTCGCAGACTATGGAGCAGACGTCAGTCAGCATTGCGTGGCAGCATTGGTCAGCTCAATGCGCAACGTACGCTGGACATGTACGTGGATCCGCCAAAGAGGAAGACCGTGATTGGCAACAGGCTGATACCATACATGACGCCGAACCGTGTGAAGAAGGGACCGGAGGCCAGCTGCATCGGGATCATGAGCACGCTCTGCACGCTGTTAATCCTGGTCAGCGACGACTTGACGGCGTCCTCGTCCTGTTGCGCCAGCACCGACAGCGTCGTGTTGTCCACGAGCACGCGCACGACGGTGGCCATGAGCTCGAAGAAGCAGATGTGCTGCAGATACGTGCGCGACTGGATCTCCGCCACCACATTCTGGTCGTTGTCGCCTGCGGCCTGCTGTTTGTTCGAGGCCGTGGGTTTCGCGGGCGCTTCCGAAGACACGAACATATCGGCCGACGCGAACAGCACGATCGCCACCACAAACTGGATCGCGCTGGCCACGATCAAATTGAACTCCGTCGGGAGGCTGCGCTGCTGCACGACCGGCAGCACCAGCATACTGGCCAGCAGACTGCCGAGCGTCGAGCCGAACGTGATGAATCTGGTACACAAGCGCCGCCATACATGCTCATCCAGTGCTCTCCAACCCAACAAGACAGGCAGAATGCGATAGCCACGTACCCAAAGTACTTCTTGGCCTGCGAGACGTCGAATGCGCGCGCGCAGAGGTCCCAGAACTGCTGCGTGAGCACCTGCGTGGCGATGTCCAGCCAGCCGTAAATCAGCACCGAGAGCACGAACGCGATCTGAGGCATGCCCAGCGACGCGAGCGAGAGCAGCAGCAGGCCCACGGCCAGCACGGCCGGGCAGAGCGCGTAGAGCAGGCCGTTGCTGGCCTTGAGCTGGTGCTTGAGCCGGCCCATGCCCGCCGTCACGCGCGTGAGCACGACGGCCGTGGAGAAGGACAGCAGCAGCGTGAGCGCCGCGACGCTGGAGGCCTTGTAGGAGCGCAGGAAGATGGTGTCTCTGGAGATCGTGCCCAGCACGTTCACGCAGCACTGGAGCGAGAACACGGCGCCGAAGAAGGCCACGCGCAGCAGCAGCCGCCGCATCTTGGCTGATTTCTAAACTGCCCGACCGGCCACAGACAGTCCCACTGTACCACTGGACTTCACTTGTACCCATGCCAGTGGTACACGGCGATGCGACGAGGGGCGACTTGACGAACGAGAAGCTTCTGATGCGGTTGAAGCCAGCAACCGTTGACTAACGTTTCCTGTACGGTCGACCATAGCAATTACGTGTGCTTTCATTCAGGGCTATGTGTTCCAGCAAACGCGATTAAGCCTACTGAGTCACATGCAGTTGATGGCGGACGTCGATCTTCCCATCCAGAAAATGGAGACGATAGAAGTCGCAGGCATCAGGGAACAGAACGTGAACGACCTGTACTCTTGGTCTTGGGGCTCACTCGGTCCTTCGAAGCAATTGGAT
>JAADVF010000730.1:0-14521 GCA_023334555.1 Elongisporangium undulatum | reverse complement strand
TTGGTCAATTGGGCTCACTCTCTCTTGGTTTGACGCAACAGCAAATCTCCATGAAGGAGCTGCTGGCCATGGACGCCGACGGCGACGGGAAGGTCAGTAGGCTGGAATACCTGAGCTACATGCTGGTGAAGCTCAAGAAGGTCGATCAGGACGACATCGACAGCATTCTGGCGCAGTTCAACCACTTGGACAAGGACGGCAGCGGCGAGCTGGACCACGACGACCTCGAGCGTCTGGACCGGCATCTGTGCCACCAGTGCGAGTGAGAGAGAGAGAGAGAGAGAGAGAGAAACTGATAGTACTCGCCACTTTGGATGTCTTGACGCTGGTTTCATGTGTTCCAATGGCCAAAACGATCTTCAACATAGATAAGGGGCTCCGTGTTTCTATTGCATTTGGGCTGGTCATTTGCAGACTGACAGAGCACCGCAACTGGGAGGATGGAGCTGGAACTCCTCCACCAGCGCCATCGCTGCACCTGAGTGCGTGAACCATTCAGCTGACACGTCCATGCGATCCGTTCCTAGGGCGACAATCGTGCTTCTCTCTCTCGCTCTCTGGCTGCCCCTTACAGCCGTCGGCGGCCACTCATGATGAAGCGTCAGCCGACGAAGGGCCACCCAGTATTGAAATCAAAAAGGTACCGAGTCCCGCAGCAACGCGTGAGTCTCGCTCGGTCTCTCTTGTCAGATGTGCTGGAGCGCACAAACGGAGCAGCACGATGCTGGCAGGCAAGACGATCACGAAGGAGATCGGTAGAGCGAAGGCTGGAGCAAGTGGGGCAATTACATCGCGTTGGAGCTCGTGCGCTCGTGCCTCGGCGTGGGTATTTTGGTGATCTACCTCGTCCAGGACTAGTCAATGTTCGAGTGCGTGTACTATAATACGCCACGGTCATCACCATCGGTCTCGCGATCGGTCCCTGTGGTTCATCGAGCGGTAGGAGGAGGTGGTCAAGGAGGCCAACCGCTGAAGAGCGTGGACACGGCCGCCACGCAGACCGTCCAGCGATTGCAGCGCTGGGCTTTAAACAGCTAGTGGTCCAAACGGCTGCGCGCGGTGTTCTCCGAGAGCAACCGCGCGGTCTTTTACGCCACACTCCCGGTCTTCGCGCCATCGAGAGCTGGCCCATCCTCAACTGCTTCTCCCACGAGCGGGAGGATCCGCGCGATCTTCTCGGTAGCGCACAGCATCGGCAACGTGTTCGAAGAGCTCGACATGCGTTCAGTCATGAAGGCGATGTGTTGGCTTGAGCTGGCTCATTGGTCACTCTCCGCTCTCTCTCACATAGCAAATCTCCATGAAGGAACTGCTGGCCATGGACTCGAATAGCAACGGCAAGGCCAGTCGCCTGGACGTGCTCAAATGGACCAGGACGCCCTCGAGCGTCTGGACGACCAGCTGAGGCGTCAGTGCAAGTGACAAGCGATTGGTACGGATGGATTACTACTAAGAAGAGAGCCTTCACGGTCGGTTGTTGAGAGGGAGCAGCTGGGACGGCTGGGACGTCTTGTCGTCGGCTTTGGTCTCTGGTACTGAGCCCTCGTCATCGTCCGAAGACAGCAGATTGGACACGTTGAACTGCCAGGCCGGAGCTTCGGGCGCCGCCGCCATCTCTTGGTCCTGGATCTCCATCACGCGCTCGGGCGTGAGCATGTGGGTCATCTGCAGCTGCCAGGGCTGCTGGGTCTGCGGGGGCGTGGTGGATCTGTTGTTGTCTTCGTCCAGGAGCTGGACGAAGGTCGGGTCCCTGGGCTGGCGAGGCGGCGAGACGGCCGCTCGGGCAGCCTGGGGCACCGGGTCGTTGGCGTACGGAGCATAGAGGTTGATGTCGCCGATCAGGTACTCCTCCGAGATCGTGGCGTGCGAGAACAGCGCGGCCAGCTCGCGCGGGTCGCGCAGCAGCGGCGTGAAGGCGGCCAGCAGGTCCAGCCGGAAGTCGTGGACCACGACCTGGCGCGTGCGCCGGTCGAACACAAAGTCGAACACGGCCGTACCCTTGAACACGCGGCCCAGCAGCCGGCAGACCACGTCGTCGTGGCGCGACAGGTGCGGGAACATGAGCGCCACGGTCTGGGGCGAGAACACGGCCTCGTAGCTGGCGTTGGACGTGACCATGACGTACGGCGAGTCGGCGGCGCTCTGCCTGTCGGTGGGCACCACGTGCGCACTGAGAAAGGTTAACTTGACGGGCGCTAGCGCGGCCGAGTAGCGCATCCACTGGTCCAGCACCATTTGTCGGCTGGCGAAGCGGCCGATACTCACGTGGTCGTCCATGACTTCCCGAACGAACGCAAGCGGATCCACGAGGTGGCCGCTGGCGGCCGCCACTGGTTGCGACGACTGCCCAAGCCCGTTGTAGAACACGCGAAAATACTCGGCTACGATCTTTACCAGCGATCCGTCGGGGTCGTCGCTGCGGTTGAGCCGCTGCTGCGATAGAATCAGCAGCGACTTCTCCTGTGCCAGGGACTGGATCTGCTGGCGTAGGTCGTTGATGTCCAGCTGCAGGTTGTACAACTGCGAGTTCTGCGAGTCACGCGTCCGCCACTTGAGCTTGGGGCGCGGCCGCTTCCGCGTCGAGTGGTCGGTCCGATGCATGGCGAAGGAAGGGAAGAAGCGGACGACAAACTGCTGAGTCAAGCGGACGGGAGGAGAGAGAGTGCGCGGCTGCGGGAAATCCCCCGTTCGGACTCTAACGCCACAGAGTGATTACGCATGGTCACTAAATCAAGGTATTACATCATTCGCGAAATGATTTATTTGCTGAAGAGAGAGTAACAATTTGGTCCTTAAAGCCAGGAAGGAGCGCCGACCTCTCTGAGCGGCCATCATCAGACCGGAAGAACGTCGGATAGGGCTAGGGTGAAATTTAATCCTGACTCTGCACAGGTAATGAAATAAGATCTGGAACCCTAGACAAGTCGCGTGTCTTTGTATCGAATGTTGTGCTTTTGTCAAACGGTTATTTAACACCGTCTT
Source organism: Elongisporangium undulatum (assembly GCA_023334555.1). Lineage (NCBI taxonomy): Eukaryota > Oomycota > Peronosporomycetes > Pythiales > Pythiaceae > Elongisporangium > Elongisporangium undulatum. The sequence continues at coordinate 11,539 of JAADVF010000730.1, read as the reverse complement.
AACCGATCGATATTCCCGTGATATGATTGGCTGAAATGGTCCGATCAGATGTACCCAACGTGCGTCACACTGGTGATTGGCAAACGTGATAATGAATGAAGGTGTAATGGTGGCGGCGTCTATGGATCGGACTACTGGGCTTGCTTCTTCTTGAGCTGCTGCATGCGCTTGGCCTTGCGCTCGTGCACCTTGTCTTCAAAGCCGCGGTCCGCCAGCCGCATCTTGGCCACGCGCGTGGCAGTCGTCACGTCGTTGAGCATCTTCATCACGTCCTTCTCGGCCGCCTGGGGCTCGTAGTCGTCCATGGTCTTGCCCGTCTTGGCCTCGATGTTCTGCAGCAGCTCGATGTCGTGCTGGGTCACGAGCGAGATGGACTGGCCCTTGCGACCAGCACGCGCCGTACGGCCGACGCGATGGATGTAGTCGTCGGCATCGCGCGGCAGGTCAAAGTTGATGACCACGTCGACCTCCGGGATGTCGAGCCCTCGACTGGCCACGTCCGTGCTGATCAGGATCTGGCTCACCCCGCTCTTGAACTTGCCCAGCGCGGCCAGGCGGCGGTTCTGCGACATCATCGAGTGCAGCGTGACGCAGGGCGTGCCCAGCTCACGGCCAATCTCGCCCACGAGCTCGCACGTGTGGCAGGTCGAGACGAAGATCATCATGGACGTGGACTGCTTGGCCGTGGACGGCGTGAGGTCGAACATGTCCGCGAGCTTGCGCTTGCTGCTCTTGGGCTTGCGCTGCTGCTGCTGCTTGGCGTCCTCGGCCTCCTCGTCCGTCGGGTTGAGCAGCGTCATGAGGTACATCAGGTACGTAGTCTTGACCTGCGCCGGGATGAATAAATAGAACTGCTTGAGCGTCGAGACGGTCTTGACGGACGGCGTGGCGTCGAAGCGGAACGGGTTGGTCAGCGCCATGCTCTCGAGTCGGTCCAGGTTGGCGGTCATGGTGGCTGAGAACAGCAGCGTCTGGCGCTTGGCCGGCAGCTTGTCGAAGATGAAGCCCAGATCCTTGGCGAACGAGACGTCCAGCAGCCGATCGGCCTCATCCAGCACCACGTACTTGACCAGCGACACGTTGGGCGCATTCGGGCGCAGCAGGTGGTCATGCAGCCGGCCGGGCGTGGCGATGATAATGTGCGGCCGCTTCTGCAGCTCCAGCGCCTGCTTGAGCATGTCCACGCCGCCGACCACCACGGCGCAGCGCACGCCAATGGAGCTGCCGAACACGTTGAACTGGTCGGCGATCTGGAACGCCAGCTCGCGCGTGGGCGTGAGCACGAGCGCGAACGGCCCGTACGGGTCCTTGCTCAGCATGTGCAGGATCGGCAGCGCGAAGGCCGCGGTCTTGCCGCTACCGGTCTGCGCGCAACCCAGCACATCGCGGCCCTCCAGGATCGGAGGGATGCAGTTGGCCTGCACTGGCGTCGGGTGGCGGATGCCCACGAGCTCGCACTTCTTGACAATCCACGGGTCCAGCCCGAGGTTCAGGAACGAGATCAGCGCCGTGACCGTGGTCTCCTCCGAGACCATGACCTTGGCCGACTGCACGATGGGCTGGTCCTCCTTGTCATCGGCCTTGTGGCTGCTGGGCGCGGGCGCCGCGGGCGTGGGCGTGGGCTTGTCCTGGCGACGACGCTTCCCGAAGAGCTGGCTCATGATGCTGGTCACTTTCAAATCGGCGTCTGGGCACCAGTCTTCCAATTATTCACTCTGAGAATGCATTAAACTTGGAGAATGCATAATGCGATTAGCCTCCATAACCTGATAAGCTGCCTTTGAAGTGCCGAGCCATATCAAGTCCGTCATGGAACTGGAGATCGCGCTGCAACGTCTGCAGAGAAGCGGGAGGCGGCCTTCCGCCTGTACCAAGAAGCACAGAACGAGTGTAAACGACTGGACGCCATCCATCACGAGTGTATCCAGGCGCAGGAGCTGTGGGAAAACTCATTGGGCTTTATAGGTACTGGGAACGGGATATGGCGAAGAAGCAGTACTACGCTGCGGAACAAGACATGGAGAAAGGTATGCCATTGCTCACAGTTACGCTTATGGAATTGTGGCTTTAGCTCAAGTGGAGCGGGTCTGATGTGCAGCGCGGCAGTGGATCTACATCACCAGCCTGGGCCTCATGCTCTGGCGAAGATGCGTGTGCAGTCAGTCCATGTTGCAGTTGTTGTTCTCGGTTTCTCCGCTCCGGTGTAAGTGTTGCCACGACTCTGTGTGTAACAGCATCCGGTCAACACGGATTACAGTTCTTGGCTGACGACCCAATGGAAGGTTCTGGTTCGAACACATGCGTATGCGTGCTGCCACTCGATCTTACTGTATCTGGAACACGGTTCGCTGGCTGGAACACCCACAGGTCCGCACCATGGAAGTCTGGGCACAAATGCTGAACTGATCTTCAGGCGTCGTCTGGCTTCTTTCACGCACTCACGGTCTCACTCCCGATGAAGATAAGGCTCCAGTCGCTGAGCAAAGCAGTGGAGGTGGGTTGACTGTTGCAATTGTGCTGCCTGTTTGTCATTGCTCGCATGTCTGGAGCGCATTGTAGTCATGTCCATACAAGGGTTGGCTGGATCAATCCCTCATCCAGTGACCACGTCTGGCATCCGCTGGAGGCCTGATCAAGCTGATCGGTGTCACTTACATGTCTCGACAACTGTGTGATCTTCAGCACAGTCCGCGAGACCTTCGGCGGTTCGTCTGACTGCCGTCAGAAGATCGAGAGCCAGCCGAGTCACCAGAGATCCCATGGACTGCGTTGAAGAGCAACAGGTCAGTGATGGGCACCTCGGCTTGATTTTCGAATGCCCCAGTCGTGACTTCAATGCATTTCTCACGCATGGAGCAAAGCGTTGGCCGAGGTCCACAGAGCAGCCGGCCTGGCTCACATCGTCAGGACGGTTCAAGTGACCAAGTTCTAGGGACTAGAGCTCGCAGCATCAATGCTCTGCAATGGTTAGCGTAGCACCAATGTGATACCAGATGAAGACATGGCGGATCGTTCGTTGTTCATTTTAAATATTGGAGTGTGCGTTGCGTTGTTGCGTTGCGTTGTTTTGTTGCTGTTGGCATTCGCATTCCTTTCTCGAGCTTCCCAGGACGTGGACGCACGCCCCAGCGCTCTGTCGCTTCCGCGGACGAGTGGGTTTACCATGGAGTCGCCAATGTCGCCACCAATACGATGAAGGCAGCAGGAGGATTGACGAGACGCGTCTCTTGGACACGAGATGGGTAAGGGACCTTGGTTGGCTGCTTCAAGACGTGGTCTGCGAGGCTGTGGTGGTGGTCACGATGGTCGCGTAGTACCTCGAAAACACCAGCGATGCGAACATGAGCGCGTCGATCCGGTCCAGCACACCGCCGTGGCCTGGGATCAACGTGCCCGAGTCCTTTGCCAGGGCTGCTCGCTTCAGCAGACTCTCAAACAGGTCGCCCAGTCGGCCAGAGACCACAGCCAGGACGGAGAAGACGGTCTTGGCCAGCGTCGACCCAGGGACGTCGAGCAGATCCGTGACCACGTACATGGCGGTGACGCCGAAGATGATGGCCACGAGCGTGCCCTCATAGTCCTTGTTCTTGGACAGATGAATCGCCAGCGGGTGATACGACCGGTACTCTAGACAGGTCAGCACTTTGCCCGCCATGTACGCGCCCGTGTCGGAGGCCCAGACCACGTACAGCAGGACGACCAGCAGCTTGCGGTAGGACTCGAGCCGCTCGTCGTCCACGAACGCCACGATGACCGACAGCGTGCCGATGATGTAGAGATACCCGAGCATGTCCAGCAGAATGTGCATGAACACGACCGTGTTGGTGTTGGTGCCGCGCACGAAGAGCCGAGCGAGCAGGATGACCACGAAGCCCACGAGGAAGATCTGGGCCGGATCCATGGTCGTGAGCCCGCACGTGAACTGGTTGATGGGGCAAATGGTCGAGTGCACCGTGAGCAGCGTGAAGACCCACTTGTGCACGAGGCAGATGAACGCGAACTGCCAGTTGGGCGCGAAGAACGCGCTGAGCGCCGCTACGAGGTCCGTCACGACCGAGTAGAGCACGCGCATGCGGTACAGATCTCGGTTCGTGAGCTCCGGGATGTACTCGCACACCCAGAGGAACGTACAGGACGTCACAGCCGTCGTGGCGACCGAGAGGCAGATGGCAGCGAGCCATTCGTTGCCGCCAAAGTACTTCTTGGCCACGGATGTGACGGCGCAGACCGTGGTCTTGGTGGCTTCGGACAGCCGGTCGCCTTCCTCCCCCACGGACGACTGGACGGACAACACGCTGGCTCGCATCTCCACTTCGCTGTCGCCCGGCGTCGTGCGGCTGGACGTGGACGACTGGCGACTGCTCCTCGCTGCCAGCGGCGGCACGGACGCGTGTCTGTTATTGGTGATCGGGTCGATGGACGAGCAGGACGCAAGCTCGTGCACCTCCAGCTGCGTCATGATGCGCGTGTGGATGCGATGCGCCAGCCAGGCGTACTCGTAGGCGCAGATGCTGGCCACGAAAGCGCAGAAGGTGGCCGTGGCCATGGCCGGCGACCGCCAGAGGAAGTAGGTGACGACGGGCACCAGCACGGCGGCCGAGAGGCAGCGCTGGACGGCGTTGGCGCGCAGGAACCGGCGCAGATCGCTGGTCGTGGACCTGGGCCGCACACTGGCGGCGTCCAGCGTCGGCACCATCGTGTAGAACGCGCCGTCGCTCGCGGGCGTGAGCGGCATCGTCATGGAGCCCTGCTTCCTGCCAGCGTGACCGATTCGATTAATACCACAAGAAATTAAAAAAACTTAGGCGCTGAATTTAAATACATGTGTTTTATACATCTACAGTACGTCTAGTACCTACTGGAATATGTACGGTTCGGCAATGTCGAATTTAAAGTGCACCACATGAGATCAGGCTCGTCGCAACGCCGCGTCGCGCGGCCGCTCGTCAGTCACCAACCGATAAACGCTCTCGCTCAGTCGCTCTGCGCCATGCGATTCATGCGACTGGGAGGAGCAAACGCCAGTCCCACATCTCAAAAAAAGAATATGCTGACCACCTTCAGTTGAAGAATTATTTATTACTATCATCACCTGGAGGATTGGGGATAAGTAGGATCAACTTGTTGCGCAATGCGCACCTTGCGGAGGGAATCTTTCGTTCTTCATTTGCACAGCGTGCTCATCCGCACAGCATTCCCCACCATCTCCGCCTCCATCTCCACGAAGAGCCGTAGAATCTGCGGCTTGAATCAGTTCGGTCTCTCGCTGAGACATCGGAGGTCCCCCACCAGTTGCTAAACTTTAGCCATTATCGTACGCTAAAAATTGGACGTTGCGAAACCCTAGCGATGACATCAGTGACGTGTGGCAAGGGGTGTTCCAATAAGCCGCGCTGATTGGCTGCACTGGCAATAAGGCCGCACGTGCGACTAGGGTTGGGCTCTATTTTAGCGGCGCCTCGTTATTCCCTGAAAAGTCCCATGGGCATGGGACGAGCAGCTCATAAGCGCATCTGCAGGCTCGAGCACACACGAAAGCCGAATGATGGGTCTGTGTCCCAAGACCGATGGGCTCACGGCGCTCTGGCGCGCAGAGGCCACCAGCAGCCTGGGCTTCATGCTCAACCAGCAGCAGCAGGCGGCGACGGCTGCCGCAGCCACCAAAGCGTCGCATGGCGTGGTCCACGCCAGGAACTCCAAGGTGCAGCCCAGTCCGCCCAAGCCCGCCGCCGCCATGGAGAAGAAGAAGCCGCGATCGGTCGACGACCGACTGCGCGCCATCATGGGCCCCATGTGGACGGAGCAGCAGCTCACGCAGCGCGTACGTAGGGGTTCTTTTTTCTCCCATCCGTCGCTCGGCAATCGTCACTAACGGTCGGATCTTGCCTGCTATTTTAGTTCGTCTTTGGCCGCGTGCTCGGAAGCGGCGCCACGTCCAAGGTCTACGCGGCGCGGGACAGCGTTACGGGCCAGGAGGTCGCCATCAAGGTGTTTGACAAGGTCGCGCTGATCGAGACGCGGCGATCCATGGTCGCGGACGGCGGCGTGGTGCCCGAGAAGGCCATCCACCGCGTGCGCCGCCGGCTGCTCAAGATCGTGTCGGAGCTGGAGATCCTGCAGACGCTGGACCACCCGAACATCATCAAGTACCTGGGCGCCTACGAGACCTCGCACCGCCTCTGCATCGTGCATGAGCTCGTGGACGGCGGCGATCTGCTGGAGCACTTGTTGGCCCATGGCCGCATGAGTGAGCACCAGGCTGCCAGTGTGTTCCACCAGCTGCTCTCGGCGCTGCAGTACTGCCACGATCGCCATATCTACCACCGCGACCTCAAGCTGGAGAAGTAAGTCTTCTTGCTATTAGCTCTGTCCACAGGCCTTGGATACTGACGGACCTCTCTCTGTAGTGTCATGATCACGAAGGATCTCCAGGTCCGACTCATCGACTTTGGTCTGTCGGAGTTCTCGCGCCCGGGCGAAACGCTCAAGACCATTTGCGGCACGCCCTTGTACTGCAGTCCGGAGGTGCTGCTGCTCCACTCGAGCTCTCGCCGCACGGGCTTCCACGGCGGCCCGGCCGACGTCTGGAGCATCGGCGTGCTGATCTTCGCGCTGCTGACTGGCTGTGCGCCATTTGACGACTCGGACTTCGCCCGTCTGCGCGAGGAAGTGTGTCGCAACCGCATTGCGTACCCGTCGTACGTGTCGAACCAGGTCAAGGGCCTGCTCAAGACGGTGCTGGTCTTTGACGCCCATTTGCGACCGACCGTGAAGGACATGCTGGACTACTGCTGGTTCAAGACTGCCCACCCGCAGAACACCCTTAAGGACTCGACCGAGTGGAAGTCGGAGTGCCTCAAGGAGTCCACCAACACGAACCGCCGCCGAACGCTGTCCTGCGTCAGCGAAAACGGCACCGAGCGCACCGCGAGCATGAGCGCCAGCTACGAGGGCTCGCCAGAAGACTCGCCCAAGGCCGAGAAGAAGCGCAAGGAGCCCGCCGCGATCCAGACGCATCTCTCGTGCCTCGAGCAGGAGCTTGAGGCGCTCGAGTGCTAGCTAGAGATCCTTTTTGTCATCGACAGTATTTAAGAAAGTCCCAATCAATTCAATATATAGTTATCACTTCAAAGGCCGACACCGGAGTCCGCTGGCTGGTGCTGTTTACTGCTGCTTTGGTCCAGGAGCTGGCGTGCGGCGTCGGCGCGGGCGCGCAGCTCTTCGGCCCTGCGCTTGGCCTCCTCTGCCTTCTGCAGCGCTGTCTCACGACGCAGCTTGGCCTGCTTTTTCTCCAGCTCCACCTGCTGCAGGCGGTTCTCGTACTCCAATTGCCGCTGCTGCTCTTCGTGGTCCAGCTCGGTCTCAATCTGACGGCGCGAGACCCCACGCACGACCTTGGCGGCTTCCACGGCCTTGAGCCGCATGGCTGCGGCTTTGTCTCGCGCTTCCTGCGCTCGTCGCTCGGCTTCTTCGCGCTTGCGAATGGCTTCTTGCTTGCGCTCCTGCACCTCGCGCAGTGCACGCTCCTGCTCGTCCCGCTGCTGCATCTGTTCGAGCTCGCCCTGCTTCTCAATGCGCTTGGCATTGTGCTGCTCGTACATGGCCACCGCATCGCGCGCCTTGGCCTGCATCTCGTGCGCCTTCATCTTGCTCTCGATCACGGTCTGCATGGCGCCGTGCATGCGCACGCCGGCCGACTGCTTGTCATTCTGCAGCCTCTGGGCACCAGACTCGTGCTCAGTGTACTTGCGCACCAGGTCCAGCTCGTACTCGTCCATTGCTCGCTCCTTCTCCTTGTGCTCCAGCAGGGACGCGGCGCAGACGGCGTCAATGAGCTTCTGCTCGGCCTCGCGCTCCTTCTCCTCACGCGTACGCGCTGCCTCCTGGCGTTGCGCATCCACGACACGCATGGCTTGATCACGTTCCTCGCTCAGCCGCTGCATGTCCATCTCCGCCTGGTGGTTCGCCCATTCGCCGCTGCGCTGAGTGTACAACGCGGCAGCGGCGCGGGCCTTGGTCTGCATCTCGTGCGCCCTGTTCTTGTTGTCTATCACGCTCTGCATGGCCTCGCGCTTGCGCTGGCCGGCCGCATACTGGTCACCCTGTACTCGCATGGTGTCCAGCTCGTGCGTCTGGTGCTGGTGCACGAGATCCAGCTCGTACGAGTCCAGCGCGCGCTCCTTCTCCTTGTACTCGAGCAGCGACGTCGCTATCACGGCGTCGATGAGCTTCTGCTCAGCCTCCTCTTCGGCGCTCATGCGCGCAGCGCGCGCGTCCCAGATCGTGGATCCGGTCGTGCGGTCGCTGGCGGAGCTGCTTGTGCTGCTGCGGCGACTGGCCGAGTCCATGTCCTTCACGGAGCGCTCGATGGCTTCGGCCTCCTCCTGGTTACTGATGAAGCTGGCGTTGGGCGCAGACGGCCGCGGCTGCTTGAGCTGTGAGGCGCTCATGCTGCTGGTGCTGGATCTTGAGAGCTCGCCTGGGCCTGAGGCTGCGGATGGAGAACTCGCGCCGCTGCGTCCGACCATCGCAATCACTCGATCCCGTTGCTTCGGAATGTCGGAATGAGGGCGGGCGCATAAGCAGGCCAGTCATAGGGTACATCTACAATGCGATGTGAGTTAGAGTATATATTGTAGTTATACAGGTTTATCCAGTCATACAGGCTGAGATATGTGGTGGACTTGGATCTGGTTTATAGGATTTCACAGGTAACCTATATATGAAGGGTATTACGCGCCGGTGGGTTGCTGATGATCTCAACAGTGCGCCGTGGTCGGACAGTTGTGTCCTGGACAGTGCGGCGACCTCTCCCTTGGCCATCTGGCTTGAACCGGACGGGAACCCTTTGAATAGTACACCGTGGACCGGTTCGATGGGCTCATTCGGAACCGTGTCGTGACCAAGAGCTCCATTGGAACCGCTCGCTGCATCCTTTGGCCATCATGGGCAAGTGCTCCAAGGACAAGCGCGTACGTCTCTCTCTGGAGGCCCACAACCGCAAGCAGGCGTCTTCTAATGGCGTCAACATATGCAGGACATCTACTACCGCAAGGCTAAGCAGCAGGGCTATCGCGCGCGCTCAGCGTTCAAGCTACTGCAGCTTGATGACACGTTCCACCTGCTGGATGGTGCGTTCCTGGCGCGATTACATCGAACTCTCGTGCTCGTAGCTCATCCGTGTCCTGCTGTATTGATTGCACAGGCGTGAGTCGCGTGGTGGATCTGTGCGCTGCGCCAGGTGGATGGAGCCAAGTCATCGCTGAGCGGTTGCATACCTCCAGGTATGAGCCACCAGTGTCGGTCTCAATTCGAGACGTATGCCGCCAGCTCACACGTTCTCTCGCTGTCATTGTAGCGATGGAGTCCCGCCCACGATCATCGCCGTGGATCTGATGGAGATGGCTCCGCTGGACGGCGTGATCCAATTGCAGGGCGATATCACGCACAAGCAGACGGCCGACGCCATCATCGCGCATTTCGAGGGCAAGAAGGCCCATGTCGTGGTCAGCGACGGCGCGCCCGACGTGCTAGGTCTGCATGATCTGGACGAGTATCTGCAGGCCCAGCTGGTGCTGGCGGGACTGAACATCAGCCTGCACATACTCGAGACAGGCGGTACGTTCGTGGCCAAGATCTTCCGCGGCAAGGAGGTGTCTCTGCTGTACGCGCAGCTCTGCCGGTTCTTCCGCAAGGTCACGTGCGCCAAGCCCAAGGCCAGTCGCAACTCGAGCTTTGAGTCGTTCATCGTGTGCCAGGACTTCCATCTGCCCGAGGGCTTCCAGCCCAGCATGGAGCAGAACCTGTTGGATCTGCAGTACGAGGGCGAGGCGCTGGACGAGAGCGACGCCAGCGGCGTCGACGTGCATCGCGGCGTCTGCGTGGACGTGGTGTTCCTGGGCTCTGGCGACGTCTTCGGCTACGACGCAGACCAGTCGTACCCTCTGGAAGAAGAAGGCGAAGAGGTCTCGTACTCGAGACAGGAGCCGCTGCAGAAGCCCATCAACCCGCCCTACGCCAATGCGCTCAAGAAGAAGACGAGCAAGTAGAGAGAGACGTGTGTTGGTAGATAGAGGAAGAAATATTAGGCCGTCAATGCGTTGGTCTCCTCCGTCGTGGTCGACGCGTGTTTGCGGCGCTTTTTCGAGCCTTCGACTGTTGATTTGAGCAGAGATCGCGAGTGAATGATCGGCCGAGCATGGATGGCAATGGAAGTACTCACCTCGTGGGTTGTCGTTGTCGTAGAACTTCTTGAGCAGGCGGATGGCCTCGTCCTTCATGAGCCCCGAGGTGCATGGGAAGCCGTGGTGATGCTGGCTGTCCGGCAGTGAGCTATGGTTGATTAAAGCGCGTGCGTCAGTCGGTCTATCGAGACATATTTACGGGCATGAACAACGTACGCTTGTTCATGCAGACTCAGGACGGAGCTGCAGCCGCCAAAGCGGTCGTTGTGGCAGCCAAAGTACACGCGCTCAATGCGGACGCTCGCGAGCGCGCCAGCACACATGATGCATGGCTCGCACGTCACGTACAGCGTGCTCTGCGCCAGCATGCGGCTGGCCTCCTCCGCGCCATGCTCCTGCGCAATGGCCTCCATGGCCACGATCTCGGCATGCTTGGTGGCCTACACTCGCAAGCGCAAGGAATTAGCCTCAGGCAATGCAGCAACCAACTGGCAGTGGATCTGCGTACGTTGTACAGCTCGTTCGTGCGGTTCGCTGCGCGTGCGATGATGCGTCCGTCGTAGACGAACACGCAGCCCACGGGCACTTCTCCTCTCGCCAGCGCCTTCTCGCCCTATGCAACAGACAGAACACCACAGCGGAGCATGAGGCCGAGAGCGTGAGCATGAGTGTACTTTGTTGGTAGCAGGGCCAGAGCAGCAGCAGAGCCACTACCTCCAGCAGCGCTTGGGTCATGAACTGGTCATGCGGCATGGGCTCCATTTGACCAACTGGTACACTTTGGGATTGGCTGGTACAGTACGCGCAGGGGCCAGTATTCGCACTACTTGCGCATTTAACAGACAGAGCCCAAGCAACATGCTGCAGACGCTGGCGAGACGATCCGTGCGGCCTTCGCTGGCCTCGCGCGTGCAGATGCAGCGCCGGTATCTGGACTACGGCCACGACATGCACAAGGTGCGTTACGTTGCCGGTCTGCCTTGCTGGTGCTGCTGTGGTGTTTGAATGGGAAGTGGATGATCACGTACACCGCTCTCTAGGACATGCTGGCGGGCACGGCCAAGATCTCCGTGACCGAGTACGATGAAGGCGGCTTCGTGGTCAACAACATCGTACGTGCTGCTCGTACCTGTGTGTGTGTGTGTGAGAGAGTTCCTGTCGCGTTTGCTTGTGGCCTCATGCTGGCGATTGACCTCTAGAACATGCGCGGTGGAGTGGCCTTGTTCTCCGACCTCGCCATGGTAAGCATCGTGACACGCTCTCTGGATGGAGCTGACACACTGACGCTCGCTTCTGTGCTTGCTGCAGCTCTGGAAGCCCAAGCGGTTCGAAGAGATCACGCGCGAGAGCCTCGC
>JAADVF010000073.1:0-66617 GCA_023334555.1 Elongisporangium undulatum | reverse complement strand
CGCCAGCGCCGCCGTTGTAGCCACCACCGCCAGAGTAGCCACCGGCACCACCACCACCAGAGTAGCCGCCGGCACCACCGCCACCGGAGTAGCCGCCGCCGCTGAAGCTTTCGTTGCCGTAGCCACCGCCGCCGCCCATGCCGCCGCCGAGACCAGAGCCAATGCCCACGTACTTGTCTCGCAGGCGACGCGCCTTCTCCCGCTCGTCGCGAATGTGGTCGTTGTCGTTGAGCATATCGACGATCATTTTGGCCTTCTCCCGGACTATTGGAAAGGAAGCATTTTCAATCAGACGATCGCAGGTTCAGCAGTTGGAATCCACAAAGCTCAACGCACCGCCAGCGCCCTTGTCAGCCGATCCGTCGTGGTAAGAGAACTCCGAGAGTTGACGCAGCTTGAACATGTGGTCGCGCGCGTTCTCCACGACGCGTTCCGTACCGCTCTTGACCAAATGATCCAACAGCGTCAGAGCCTGCAGTAGCATCACAGACAGCGTCAGCACAGCACCACGGAGCCCAGCAGAGTGCATCGCGTTCTTCCCACCTTGAACACCGTTCTCCACTGACGCGCGTGGGACTCCATGGCTTCCCAGATCTTCTTCATGATCACATTGTACGATTCGCTGCCGAGTCATCAAGTCAGCACTCCTCTCTCTCTATCTCTCTCTCAAGCCACAAGCCGACTTACTAGTCATAGGTGAGCTGCGCGATCTCGTTGAGCAGCGTGCTGGACGCTCCCCAGTTCTTGTTGGACAGCGCGTCCTCCATCTTCTTTTCCACGTCCGTGCCCAGCTTGGCCTTGACGGCGCTCTTGCTACAGACACAACGAGCCCCGCGTCAGCTCCTCCATCCCCAGTCCAGCCATGGGCGCATTGAGCTAGTTCAACGCACGCGTCGTCCATGACATTCTTGAGCTTGTCCAGCGCGAAGCGGTCCATGGCTCCGCCTCCTCTCTCTGCTGCGTGCGCGACCGCTGGCTTGAGTGAGGATCGGTCTCCCCCTCGCTCCCTCCGCAGCAGGACGCGCGGACGGGGAAATTTTCAGAAGGCGAGCTTCGCTGCAACAAAAGTGCAGAAAGAACCCGCAGCAACGCAATTGTATGTAGGGTGGACCGTTTCTGAATGGGGTCGAATTTGGACCAATCACAGACGCTGTGACTGTCGTTTCGCGCAACTGCAGATGAGCGAGACCTCATGGGATGTGCTTGCCAAGGCCGCTGGGTCTCAAAGGGCCCGAGGAAGCAGCGAGGGACAGGTGAAACCTTCAGAGATAGAATGGCTGTTACGGCTGGGCAGTGGCCACAGGTCGATCGGTCGGTCGGTTGCGTCGGACGGCAGAGGGATCCAAATGGCCAGGGAGCTACTTCAACTTCACGTCACAGGGTTTGAAAGGCAAGAGCAATACTGGGAAAGTCACATGGAGCACTACATTAACTTAATGGCACGAAAAACTGGGCATGTCATCTCATGACTTGAATCTCTTCTCGGTGTCGTGAATCCTCTTGGTGCTTGGGGCTGATGGCTTGGGCTAATGATGGGTTCAATTCAAGGGCCCACAAAGACGGCCTTGTGGACCTGGTTCGCGAACGGCAGCGCGGGCTTGACCTTGCGCGGCTTCTCCTGCTCTGGTAGCGCATTCGGGTCTGCCCGGATCCAGTAGTCCTCTGTGTTCATCAGTCGATTGCCACGCTCCAAGTCGCGCTCATGCCGCCGCATCATGGCCGCCGTCACCGTCTCTCGGTACCTGCGGAACGCAAAGTACGCATAGGACGCGCCCAACAGCACCACTAGGATCACAAGGCAGTACGCCACCACGAGGCCTGCGCTGCTTCTCGCCATTCTCTCTTTGTCTTCCTCCGTCTCAGGAGCTCCTCTTGCTCATCAGCCGCTGAAGAAGCGTGTCTTTGCAAAGAAGACCTCGTCTACTGTATGCTCTCGTCTAAGTGCGGTGGAAGTTGCCATGTCGTCTCAATACAAGCCCTCCCTTACCGCGCTCTATTTGCGCTGCTTGCCGTTGTCTGTTTTTTCCTGACAATCATTCCGCCACTCGCGTCGACGCGGAGAAGGAGAAAGGAAGATGCCGTTGGAGGTGATCGAGAACCAGCGGTGGTACCCAATCCTGGTGCGTGGCTGCGCGGTGGCTCATATGGCGGCTTGAGTATGGAAGCTGATGGCCGTTGCTGCGTTCGTTAGGGCTGGTCTGCGCGCCTATATGAGGAGGATCCGCCGCCCTGGGGCAACATGCAGAAGCAAAAGTGCGCCAGTCCGGACGAGCAGAAGGACTACGTATGGACCGTGTACAAGTCAGACGAGTACGATGAGGAAGGATGGCTCTATGCCAAGAGCTTCGCTGACGAATGGGGCCCGAAAACGAGGCTTGCTGTCGTGCGCACGCGGGTCTGGATGGGTCGAACTCGGGAAGAAGACCAGGTCGCGAAAGTGGCTGCAGCGCAAGCGATTGCAGCAATGGCGAAAGCGGACGAAGCAGCGAAGTTGAATGCGAAAGGAGATGCAGAGGGCAATTGGAAGACGCTGTTTCCTGCAATGAACGGTACGCCGCAACGCCCTTCGTCCCCCAAGAACGAAATGGGTACAAGTCCCAGGAAGGAAAGTGTGCACTTACCCCCTATTGATCAAGATAATGCGGCGACGCTTTTCCCAAGCGCTGAGGTCAATGGAGATGGCAAGAAAGAAACCGATGTGCTGTTTCCAACCTTACCATCCAGTAAAGCAGAAACACAGGCGCCACCAGCAACGAGTTTATTCGGCAAAATGACGGCTGCCGCTTTCTCGCTGCCGTCATCGGTCATCAATATGGCTGGGAGTTCATCCAAAAGTGCTGTATATGGCACTGTACAATCTATCAAAGAAGTTTCATTGTTTGCGCTTGAAAGCGCCCAAGCAGCAACCACGGCTGCAATCACTACGGAGCCTGTTCTGCCTCCTGGTCAGCGTCGACATTCGGGAGGTACTGGTGATGCCGGCGATGGTGACAAGTCTTTTGAAATGTTGTCGATGCTTTCCAAGAAATTCCCTGATCTGACACCAGTCGACCGAAGTCTCGTCAATTGCTGTATTGGGGATATCCCAATGTTCTTGGCGCCACCGGAACCGATCACCACGAAAGAATGCAAAGTATGCGCTCAGGAATTTGGTATGACCAAATACCGATACCAATGCGGTTATTGCTCAGAGAGTTTTTGTCGTGATGATTTGCCGCGATCTATCATCATTCGAGCCTATGGGCATACTCTTCCGTCCAAGGTTTGCGAAAATTGTCATTACATTCTGACCGAAAAGATCGACCAACAGTTGACGCAATGGCGAGTGGAGCGAGTCAAGGACTTTTTGGATGACAAGCTGGTTTTGTACTTTAATACAGCCACCGATACGGCTGTCGATAAGATCATGCGCGCAGCTGAAGGCACCCTTGCAGCAGCAAAGTCAGTGCCCATTGGTGCTACGGCGAAGATGGCCGTTGTGAGTGCAGATTTCCTGCGGAAATATGGCCGTGCTGGTTTGCTGGGATTTATTCTCCGCAACGAATTTATGCAGTCTTTTGCCACGTTGAAGGGGCTGATTGGCGACTTGGACGATCTGGGTTTTCAAGATGCTGCCATCGGCACATACTATTTTATGGCTATGAATCGTGGAGAGCGTGGGCAAGCCCCAGAAGCTGAAGGTGAAAATCATTTAGGTTGCCAGCAAATTTCTGATAGTCTTTTGCGGGACATTGTGAAATATGCACCTCTTGCGTTGCATGCAATCTACGAGCTAGATGTCTTGGATATTCAACGCATCAGCAAATTGCAAGATTTTGCATTGATCTATGCCCATATTCAAAACCAAGATGTTCGCCACCCGTCGTTCGCGCTTCTTGGCAACAAGGAGAGCAAGACTGCGTTGGTCCTAATTCGTGGATCCAAGTCGGTTCAAGACCTGCTCACGGATGTTCAGGCGCATCCTGAAGAAATTGGCGCAACCACAGGTGGTGAAGAAAAGGCAGGAGGATTTGTGGATGCGTTTGCTCACAACGGTATGCTGAAAGCAGCAATGTGGATTAAGGACCGAATAGTCGGGTCTTTGCGCCGTTTACACGCTGAAGGATATCATTTTATCTTCGCTGGACATTCTTTGGGTGCTGGATGCGCTGCGTTACTCTCAGTAATGCTTCAAAAGGAATTTGAGGATCTGCAGTGCTTTGCCTACGCCGTGCCGGCGTGTGTTAACATCAACGTCGCTGAATCATGCGTGGACTTTGTCCATTCAATCGTCCTACGTGATGATTTTGTCCCGCGTGCAAAGGCTTCAAACATTGTCAAGCTGGTGAATGAGCTTAAGGATTTCCGAGGGTGTTGGCGCGATACCGCATCAGAGGATCTCGAGGCAATTAAAGGCCGTGCAAAAACATTGTGGGCACCTCGAAAACGAGAGTGGGCGAGAGAAGAAGCGGATATGAAGAAGGGCAATATTACGAACAAGCCTGTATCTCCTTCGAGTGCCAAGACAAAGAGTCCGACGAAATCGACTGGCGGTACAAGCGATCACAGTGAAGAGGGTCAAATTTCATCGTGGACGTTGACTCGAAATAATTTGATCGAGCAAATGGACAGATCGCTGGATACCGAAGAACAATTGGTCTCTGATGAAGCCCGTGAAGCAGAAGAGAAGGTCAAGTCTGAATTGGTGTCAACTCTGATGGAAGACCCAAAGGAACTCTACATTCCTGGTGAGGTGACGCACGTTTACTTCCGCAAGGGTATTTACGAAGCAGTTCATGTGGATCGCAAGTGCGATGCGCTCGCTCATATTCCCGTGTTCCAAAACATGCTCAGCGATCACTTGGGTCGTAATTATTTGAGTGCTCTTCGGATTGTGCGAGATGCTAGAAAAATGAACCCGACGCTGCCCGAATGGATTCCCTTTAGCACCAAGACACGATGCATGTGTTGTGACTCGCCATTTACATGGAACTCAACGTCGAACAGTGAAGCGCAGCTCAACCGCGACCAGCACAACTGCCGCAAGTGTGGTGCCCTTGTGTGTGAAGGGTGCTCCGAGAAATGGCGCTCAATTCCTGAGTTCGGGATCAATGTGCCCGTTCGTGTTTGCGATCGTTGCGCTTACGAGATGTAGAGCTTTCAACTGGCGACTGAAAAATGAAGCGATCCTTCATATTTGTTGATGATGATCTCACCAGGCGTGACATGTCATGCAATTCCAGCAGCATCACAATGAACAGGCAGGTAATAGATGACACTACAAGTTATAATATTTACGGCTTAAATGATGTCTCTTTCCTTAAAGACTGCTGTAGCGGTGCTGTTCCTGCGCCAAACGGGATGCGAGCTTTTCCTCAATGTAGTCGCGCACGAGCGGAGAAAAGATGTCCAGCTGCATCTGCGCGTGGAACATCGCATCGTGACCAAACTTGGAGTCCACTTCCACTAGTCGCGACTCATGGCCATAGGATTGCAAGATGTTCACCTGAAAGACAATGAATTCGTTAGCAATGGATCAAAAGTAGGGCGGAAGGATGCAGATAACGTACAATGGATCGCTGTTCTTGGATCGGGATCAGCAGGTCCTGAAGGACACCGATGATGAGCGACTGGCACTTGATGCGACTGACACCTTCAGCCAGATTGCTGAAGTCAGCGCCAAGGTTGGTTAGGTCCATAGCCTTAGAGAGAAGCAGGTAGCAGTTCGGGTCGTAGAAGCGCGCAAACTTCTCGGCCTGGTACTCCATGTAGCCTTCCACTTCGAACGTGGACGACTTGAAATGCATCGGGCCCGTCGGGTTCCAGTCGAACCGAGCATCAAACTCTTCTCGCGAGCGGTAGCACATCATGCCCAGCTCTCGCGCCACCTTCATGCCGCTGAGAGCAACCTTGGGGTTGTATTCGCCATCCTTGTACATAGGATCCGTGAGGATGGCCTGGCGCTGGACACGACGGAAGGCCACCGTGCCAGGCGTGGTCTGCGCAGTGCAAGCGATCGCCACAAGGTTGTCCATACGGTCTGGGAACTGTGCAGCGAACTCGAGCGCCTGCATGCCGCCCATGCTGCCACCAATGACAGCGTGCACACGGTCCACACCGATATCGTCCAGGATCTTGCCATGGCAGGCCGCCATGTCAGCAGGCGTGATCTGCGGGAACGACGCCTTGTACTTGTTGCCCGTTCGCGGGTCGATGGACAGAGGCGACGTGGCGCCGAAAGGACTGCCCAGCACCGACGGGCAGATGACGCGGAAGTAGTTGGTGTTGATGGCCTTGCCAGGGCCGATCATGTTCTGCCACCAGCCGGGACGCGGGTCATCACGGTTGGACGCCGCGTGGCTCGAGTGCGAGAATGACGGGAACACCACGATCGTGCGCTCTCCAGGCAGCGAGCAGTCGCCCTACGAACATCCATTCACAAGGTCAGTCGTAGCGTGTGGCTCCACGGCATCACGCAACACAACGCACCCATTGCTCCCACTCGACACGGACTTGCGGCAGCTTCTCGCCCGAGACGAGTTCAATGCCGTCCTCCAGCACGGACAGGTACTTGTTGCGCAGCAGCGAGGTCTCACCAGCGCGGCCGTGGGCGTCCACCACGTACGATCGGTGGCTCGTGAGCGCGCGTCGCGCAGCCAAAGCGTGTCTGCAGCAGCACAAGCGAGCGTCAGAGAGCTGGCCATCAGCGCAGCAGCAATCAATAGAGCGAGACGCACGTCTTGAAGCGGGCAGCCAGCATCATCAGAACGATCTCTTGTCAAGAGCTCCGATTGCTCAATGCCGCTGTCTCGTGCCGGTGATAGCGATTCCGCTGTGGGCGTGGCCTGCCGCTTTTAATCCTGGCCTCTGATTGGCTGAGCTGGCGACACTGAATGGTGATGCAGACGAATGGCAGTCTGTGATTGGGTGGAGACCGATCCACTGGCTGCGAACCAGCGCTGTGAGGTGTAAGAACACAAGACCTGCAACGGCGGAACGCCACTTCCGCCCACTCAAATGCGCGCCTCGGGCCTCTCGTTTCTGTGCTGCGGCGCTCAGAAACACGCTCCGCCTTGGGAGAATGGATGCGCTGCCAATGAGATCATACAAAGGAGCGAATCAATGGCCTGTGGATCGAGAGAACGAGCGACTCTGATCTGGTCGCGTTGGGAATTCTTCGAACGTTTTTTTTAAGGCAAGGGGGGGACTGTACAGTACACCACAGCGCTGTATTCCAGATGGAAAACGTACTGGCAACAGCATTATCTGAGAGACCTGATCACCAGACTGGCGGCTGGTGCATGGGCCGATGCATGGTGCAAGCGCCATCATCTCGATGGCCTGTGTATCCGGATAGATTGCACTTGGACAGTCCAGGCGACGCAATGCTGAGGACTTTCCTTGAGACCCCTTCTGATCTAATTGAAAAGGACATCAAATGATAGAGGTCATACGTAAACAAAATCACGAAGTAATCTATCAGATGAAAAGAATTCTTATGTTTCTTGCACTTGGGTAATTTTCATTTCTAGTTTAGGACGATGTCCTACTGTATCTGAAACTGGCAATTGCCGTTGCCGTTTGCCGCCGATCTTCCAAGGCGGCAGAAGCCAGCGCTGCTAGTGCATTCCATTCGACAGCGTGATGGACAAACAGACCGCGACAGAGAGGATCAAGGTAATGAAGGTGTGATTGCTGGTCTGCGTATGGCAGAGTTTAATGAGGAAAATGGTTCGAGCAAAAGGTCAAAACTAGGGGACGAGCGGGCGCGCGAAGCAAAGAATGCTGCTGGGGGGCTGCACTTTAGCAGCAGAAGCTCTGCAGGCGTGACTGTTGGCCAGTTGACTTGGCGCTACCATGTACGAATGGTGGTATCTTACACGGTGGGATCGTCGTGGACGGCGAACTGGAACTCGCCCTCGTCGAAAGGACTCCAGCCGTACTTGATCTCCTGCACCGGCGCCGAGGAGCTAAACTGTTTGAGCATAAAGGCGCCAAGCAGCTTGGTCTGCGCGCCTTCGGGCTCTGAGTGGTCAACTGGAGCGACGACTGATGATGAAGAGCTGGTCAGCCCCATGTCGGCGTCGATGATTGCATTGAACTCTTCGATACTCTTTTGCAGACTCACGCGCTGCTCAACGGGTGTCAATTGCGATCGCCGAGCAGTCGTAGACTCGCTTGAGGCCGTGGGAAACGTAGATTGCCACGTGAATGATTTGATCGAAGCTGAATACGCGTCAGCCTGCCGGTCGCGGACAGTGCACACGGCCGGGAGCAGACCATCGACCTCCATCCAGTCGGCGCACGAGTACAGCTTGTTCATCTTGCTTGGTTGGATTCGAAGAGACTCGACCGCGGAGATTGCTCAGTTAGTGTGCTGGAGTCTTTTTCGCAAATGAGCTCCGGAATTCAGTGCTAAGTTATTGTCTTAGTCGTCGCCGCCCGTGCAGACATGGAATTTTCAAGGCGGAAGAAGGATTCGGAGATGGGGGCGTCAAGAAGCCGCGCATTTTACCAAGCGCGATCTTTTTTTCTGCTTTGGCAGGTCAAAGGACGCGAGCCAGAGTGACCCTTGAGATGCTGAGGAACAATAGATAGATTCCCCTCAGATTCAGCCGTCACTCGGCCGTTCCAAGATCACTCCAGTCCGTGCGAAAGCTATAAAAATAATGGCGTCCGTTCAAGCTGTGCCAATTTTTATCCGTGCTCAAGAAACGTGCGACAGCGCTCGCTCTTTCCGGTGCTCCCACGCGCTTCTGACGATGACTGGGCGTTGATAATGCGACAAGACCATCGCTGAGCTCGTACGACAGAGCGCTGTAAGGATGCAGCAGCCCAAGTGGGAAGTTTGCTCGGATGAAGCCGGCAATTTTTACTTCTACAACCATCTCACTGGCGAATCGACATGGGAATTACCAGCAGCAGAAGAAGACGATGTGGCTGACGATTTGCTTGAAGTCCAAGCTGTCAGCTTTCACAGCTCTTCCGTGAACCAACAGGAGGATGAAGGATGGCAACGTGAATTGATTGTTCAAGCCGCAACTAGCAATCCATTTGTCATTGCAGTGACTGTAATCGACGCAATGATGCAAGTACTTGATATGGTTGAAGAGAGCGCAGCAACCGCTTCATCCACGACAGCAAAAAAGAAAAAGAAATTCGTGACTCCTGCTGCAGAAGTCCGATATTTGAAAAACTTGGAGAAAGAAGTCAAGAAGCGCAAGCGGCTACGCGAACTATCAGTGACAAAATACATGACTATTCTTGTTCCGCCTGCATCCGAAGGCGACGACAATGGCAAAGGTGCTGAAAAGCCTCGACAAGTCGGCACACTCTTTTCGAGTGAGGACACTCAACGGTGGAGACTCGAACAAGAAATCCAGCACATTCGGCAACGAAGAGTGGTTCGGAACACACGAAAACGGCACCAAAAAGATGTATATGCACGAATGAACCGGGAGCATACCCTGAAACAGTTCCGCACAGATCTACTACATCATTTCCTTGCACAAATCGAGTGTAGCTCCGAGCTGCAAAAGCAACGAATTCTGCTTATGTCAGCCCCACAACAGCATGCAGACATGTCGACTAAGCAACGAAAGCTGATGGAGCCCGTTATGGCAGAAAAGTTCGCATTGGAAGAGCAAGTGGCAAGGGAAAGCAAGATAACAAATACTCAAAAAGTCTTTGTGTTGGCTGATGAAGCAAAAGTCGGGAGAGTGCATTTGTTGCAGTTGCTGTTTGCAATGTCTTCAATCGAGTACGTTGGAAATCATCTGTTGCCATCAAGACTTCATTATGAGCATACTAACTTGTCGACCCTTTGCCTAGACGAGCTCAACAGTACGCGATGAAAGTTAGAGGGCTTGCGGAACTTCTGAATTCTATGGAGCTGCAACGATTTCTCGTCGATTTCGTTTCTAAAGCGCAAGAGAGTGAGTACCATTTGTCGATGCAAGAGTTTGTCGAATTTTCCTGCATTGTTGAAGAGGTCGTGGATCATTATGTAAGCGTGAAAACTGCAGTTGAAGATGCTGAAAACGATATTGAGGCCACATTACAGGCTGCAGCAGCAGCACCTGGAATGAGTATTGTACAAGCTCGAATGGGTATCTTATCGAAAAGGAAAATTGAGCAGGAAATGATGATGCTCAAAGCAACACAAGATCGAATTTGTCAGGCTGAACGTGATGCTGAGAGCGATCACTCTTTTCACATGGGCGGTACAACATCTCTGGAGCCCAAAGAGGAGTGGGAAAAGAATCACCATCATAGGTACATCCGCTTCGATAAATCTCTCCCACTTTATTGCTGTCTGTGTCGGCGAAGAAAGTGGGAAATTGCCAGACGAGAGCACGAAGAATTGGAAAGCAACTATCGAAGTCGTTGGCCAACCGTATTTTCTCTAAAAGTGAAAACCGAAGAGCTTCAAATGCTTGCAGCCGAAGACAGTAAAGATTCAGTGAACTCTGTGGATCCAATCCTCGAAGAAGGCAAGCCCACGGATGTGCACGATGTTTTGACTGCAGCGGATGAAGAAATATTTTCATATTCGCAAGTTCATCAAGTTGAGGACGACGTTATGGAAGTTATGAAGTCTTTGGTGACGATGACTGAGCGAATGTTGTCAGAAGAACACACAAGAACGCAAAAACCGAGTCGCCGTGTGCATCACAAACCTGCACGGCGAGTTCTACCGAAATCCAAGCTTCCGAAAAACACAACACGCGCAGCTCATGCTTTTCCTGCGGATGAAGTTATCAAATCACCTGCAGAAGTCGAGCTGCAGAGAAAAATAAAAGAGATGGAATCCGAGGAGCAGGAGCGAAAGACTCTGTATGGAGAGGAGTTATTCATGATGCTTTTCCTCGAGCGAACTCGACGGCGGCTTGAGCGACCATTGCTTCAATTTCAAGACTCTGCCCACAATGCCTACATTCGTATGCTGGAACATTGCGTGAACCCAGCCCCGTTGCTGTATCGGGTACAATTTGACCAATGCCTGGCCTATCATCCACCTCAGCAGCTCGTTCTACAAGTGACCGATGGCGCAGGACGAGAAAAAAAATCGATCGATGGTAGCAACTACTTGATTCTGCACACCGCGCCGTGTCGAAGCGAGCAAGAGGGAGTGTTTATCCACAAGCAAACAAAGATACTTCTGGACCATTTACGAAGCGACTTTGTAGTTCAGGTCGCTCTGGTATCCAATCATGAGTTCCAACTGTTCGCACAATCAGGCATGCTCGTTGAATGCTGGCCTGTTGTGTTCACCATCGTAGAGTATTTTCCGCATGGATCGTGGCTGGAGCGCTTGCAGATGCAAATATCGACCCAAGATCACCCATTCAGCAATTATGCGACGATAGAACTGCATGTGTGGAAAGTACTGAGACAAGTGGCGGCAGGGTTATCAGCCATGCACAGCCGTGGTGTTTGGCACCTGAATATCAACCTTTCGAACATATATCTATGCTCGAGCCAAGACGATCCAGACGTGCAAGTCAAGCTTGGCGGTCTGTTAGCATGGAAAGCAGGCTTTGACGAGCAGCAACTTGCGACTGGTCAAATGGAGCATTGCGTAAACTTCCCCCGTGCGCCTCCCGAAATGATCAAGCACCAACCCATGGGCGCAAAAGCTGATGTCTGGATGCTGGGGTGTGCGCTCTACGAATTGCTTTTACTCTGGCAGAAATATCAACTAGAAGGCTTGAATCATCCAGCACCAGGTAGGGCTGAGTCAGTAGTGGTTCACCTTAAGAGCATCCAGGACATTCTGCAGGAGATTCCGATCGCCGCAAGCTCTCATGTGCGCTCCGTTCTTCGTATGATGCTACAGCCAAATCCAGCCCAGCGCCCAACTATGAGCCAGGTCGTGGACTATCTCTCCTTTTCGGGAACCAGAACCGGTATCAATGGAAACAGATGACTCCAGAGAGTACTGCAATCCGTATCCTTATTCGTTACGAACACTCGGCCACTAAAATGCGAGGCCCCACGTCATGAAGCAGATAGAACTGGGGTAAATCCTTCCATTGACATTGATCACGCCCCTCATGTGCGTCTGTTATTCTTTGCTTGGCTGTGCGAGATCTATCCCAATCCGTTTCAAGAGGCTTTTGGTGCCTCTTCGTTGCCGCGGACAAGGTTTTCCCCATGGGTCGCGCCGCGTCGGTTTGATTGTATTTGTTTTGTTTTATGATCCACTCAGTCGCCCGCTCTCCGACGGCTCGCATCTTGAGGGCTCCCAGAGAAGTGATTACACGCAGCAAGCTCCTCCCCGCGTCGGCCGAGAGATGGCAGAGATAGCAGCAACGCATGCCCAGAAGCTGACATTAAAGGAGCTCTTCCAAGCTGCCCAGCAGGATGACTTTAAAGCCGTGGACGACTATTTGCAAGTGGTTTTGCACGAGGAACAGGACGATGCAGCAGGTAAGCCTGGCCACACGGCCGGAGTCATGACGCTTGTGGAGCCAAAGTCAAGGAATACCCTGCTCCATTACGCATGTGACAATGGCAATCTGGATGCGTGCAAGTATCTGCTCATGTACGAAGGCATGGCGGCTGCGTTTCTCAACGAGCCCAATGCGTTCGGCCACACGCCGCTCTTTTACGCCGCGAATTCCGGCAAGCTGCCGTTGGTCAAATGGCTCATCTCCAATGGCGCTGACATCGATGTGGACTACAGCGATCGCCCTGACGTCGCTCCGCGCGACGGCGACCACGGCATCTTCACTCCATTGCAGATTGCGGCCTTCCACGGCCATGAAGAAGTGGTCAATTTCCTCGTCGAATGCAATGCGGAGCTTTCCGGCACGCGGCGCAATGGGAAATCAGCGCTGCACTTTGCAAGTGCACAGAACCACAAGCGAATTGTCAAGATTCTTCTGGAGGCAGGTGCTGATGCCCATGCAACCGATTGTGACGGAAAATCTCCCGTGGATGTCGCGCATTCCTCATTGCTCGCGTTGCTGCTTCCAAATGAACATGGTGGCGCTGAAAATGACGATGATGATGATATCGAGGCTCATGACGAAACAGCAGATGACGATGACGATGATGACGACGGGTTTTCATCGTCCAGTAATGCAAAAGCTGCGTTTCAAGGAGTGATTCGAAGCACATTTGGCGCTGACATTGCACGCGACTTTCGAAATAAGTCGTGGAAGACGCGTGTGAAGTCTATCAACAACGCCACATTGTGCTTTCAGAATGTTTCTGGCGCCAAAAGCGCATTCAAGCTCTTTCTTGGCGCCTGCCAAATGATGGTCGTGGCGCTTCAGGATCCAGTCTCTCAGGTCGCATCGTGTTGCTGCACGACATTGCTCAAGGCAGCATTTAATGCAGTTATGAGTGAAAGCGAGTTTCACGGTGCCGAATTTCACCGGCAGCATCTCGAAATCCAACAGATTGCAACGGGATTGCTCAATCGTGGCGCAGGCTCCAATGAAAAAGACGCCAGCGAAGCTGTGGCCTCGCTTCTGTTCTTGATATGCAAGAGTACAGACTTGACACGCTATTTGACGTCCCAGATTTCGCAGGTAATGCTTCATGGCTCAGCGGCTCCAACTATATCAACAACCATGACGCCAGGCAAAAACGCCGAGGCAAGCGGAGCTGTTCCCTGGCGACTCCAGCTGGTATCGATCAAGATCCTGAACACCATTGCCAGTCAGTATCGGCTTGATCACGCAAGTAGTGGTTTGAGTTTCGCTGACGCCATAAAGATCAGCATGCATGCATTGGATAACTCCAGCGTTCACGTAAGAACAGCTTCCATCGATTTACTCGTCCAGTGTCTTCTTATTCGCTGTGAAGAATCAGGTAAATATGCATATGTCAAGAGCTCCCGCTACTGATACTAACGCTGTCCCTTCGTGTCTGACGCAGACATGGTCGGCAGTCTGGACGAAATCTATGAGCAGATGAAAAGCTGGAGCGAGTCGATCTTCAAGCAGCAAAACCAGCCGCTAAAGCCGTCCATACAGGCCAAAATCAACAACGGATTGAAAAACGCGCTTCAGAAGAGTAAACGCCTGAGCAATCTATCCAACGCGCCACCGAGCAGTATCCCCAAAGAGCGGGAAAGTGACCAGCCACAACAACAGCGCCCGAAGACTGGCTCGATGCGGTTGGCCGACATGCCAACCCCAGCTCTGTCACCTCGAAGCAAGAGCGCTCAAAAAGAAGACGACCTGCCCTATGCAGAACCACTTCAGGATCAGTATAAGGACGAAGCCATTGTGGTCCAGAGCCATTTTGGCGAGAAAGTGACTCGATGCCTGTTCTCAAACGCATGGGCACCGCGCGTGGAGGCACTGAGCTTCCTTCAATACCAAATTCAGTCTCGACAGCTTGCATTTGACCCAAAGCCCAGCGCTTTGCTGTTAGAAGCATTCCAGAAAACGCTGTTCCAAGCGCTGCAAGATCGTGTGAACTCTGTGTTTGAAGCTGGCGTTGCTCTACTCATGGAAGTGATCATCGCACTCAACAGCGCCTTGACTTCCTCCATCGGAGGAGCCGAAAGCTTCACTGCGAAAGATTTCGTGCGGCCGCTGATTCCGAGATTATTGACCAAGCTCGGTGATTCCAAATCACGTCTTCACGTCACGACTGAAGACGCACTGCTGCTGCTTTCTCGGCAAGAGAATACAATCGGCGCGACGTTTTTGCTCGAAGAAATCATCGCGTGCGATCGAAACGCGTCGCCGCAGTCCCTATCGGGGACATATCTGACCAACAAGATGGGCTTGATTTCGAAGCTCTTACTTGAGTTCGGCCTTCAGGAAAGCGTTAACGGAGCCAGCGGAGCACTCCCGATCAAGCACGTGCTGCAGACCACACTCCAAGTGTGTGAGCACAAAGATCAGAACGTTCGACAAGTGTCCTTGCAGATCGTGGCAGACGCGCTGCAGATGGATCGAAGCGCGACCATGCCGTTCTTGGACTCATTGGCAAGGTCTTCGCGGCAGAAAATCATCTCTAAGCTGGTTGAGAAAGGCGTATTGGAGTCCGACTTGCTGATGGATGAGGTCGATGATTTTGATTTACCCAGTGAACCGGCGCGGCCAGGCACCGGTGGTATTCGGCCGCTTACAGCGTCTGGATCATCTACAAAGCATCGCCCAGCGCTGTCCAACACCTCGATATCAGTCACGCCATCGTCTGCAGGAAGCAATGCGACTTCGAATTCCCTGCCGACAGCGTTACCCTACGGCACAGCACTTACAAGTGACCAGGCCGAGCAGTATGCGCCGATAATCCAGGTATTTGGAGAGGAGCTCGTGCGATGTTTGCTGGACAAGGCGTGGGCGCAGCGTGAAGCTGCGATTCGAGAGATTGAGCGCCAAGTTATCTGTACGGCAAGCGGCAAGTCTCCACCTGAGAAATCGCTGCCAAAGACAGTGGAGACGCTGCTGATTCTGTCGCACGCGTTGGAGCTTGGCTTGAATGACTCGGTCGCGCGTGTCTTCCAGTGCACACTGCGGTTATTCCAGATCATTGCGACGGATTTCCTGCCGCAGTTGAACTCATCGGACGAGTCGATGGACAAAATCCTGCAGAATGTCGTTGGTTTGGTGCTGCAGAAGCTGGGCGACACCAAGCAGAGATTGCGATCCGACTGCTTCACGCTACTGCACTCGCTTGCAGCCATGCCACACATCGGTCACGGACGTTTATGTCGAATGCTTGTCGATAAGTACGTTGAGCTGATTGCAGCGTCCACGTCGATCGCTTCCTCCCCGCTGGTGATCGGTGAGCTTCTCCGACTATTCACGATCCTGATCAAAGAGGCTCCGGCAAACGCTCCGACGGCATCACGAGCCGATTTGGACGCTATCTTGAAGCTAATACTTCCGGCGTTTGAGAATAAGCACGTGGATGTACGCAACGCGGCCATCGCAACGTACGCCGCAATCTACGAAGTCACGAGTGGTGGTACAAACGAATCGTACGGGAAGGATCTCGATCTGCATGGCTTCGTCGCACAAACGAAGCCTGCGATTCGCGAGGCCATCACAAAAAGCGTCGTTCAGTTCAGCAAATCGCTGCCGTCGGCTCGGGGAACAGATGAAAGCGGCTCTTCGAATGGGCCAGAGATCGACAGCGCTCGTCAACCGCTTGCTTTGGATGTGAACAAGCTTAACGCGATCTGCTCTCCCGACATCACCAAGCAGCTCACGTCCAGTGCAGCTTCCCAGCGCTCTCAAGGCGTCGAGGCCTTGATGGAATTCATGCAGAGCAAGAAGAAGCTGCAATCGTCGGATTCAAAGGGTGCCTGGGAGATCTGCTGTCTCCTCACGAAGCAGCTGCTCATGGACGGCACTCCGTGCGTGTGCATGTCAGGCCTGCAATTGCTCCAACTGCTGGTTGAACCAACACAAAACTCTGCTATGGACGCGTACGCTATCCCTTGGAGTGAATGGGGCGTGCATCTGATTCTTGGATCCACCGTTCGCAGCGTCGTGCAACAGAGCGCGAATGAAAGCATCCGCGTACGATCCCGAGTGAAGCAATTGCTGCAGCTGGTGGCCGCAAGAAGCGCTGTGGGCAAAAACGCGGTCTGCAACGCGCTGTTGAGTGCGCCGGAACAGTCGGAGCTCTCACCAGAGAAGACATCAAAGCGTGTGCGCAAGATCACGATGTGCAAACTGCGGTGGCAGTTTATGCTGCGGCTTGAGTTAGTGTACGACTTTATCACTGTGGACTCCTCGAGCAGCAGTAGCACGGCACAGGCGCAATCATCGCGGCGGTCCTCTTCGAGCAAATCCGGATCGTCCAGCAAGGTTAACACGGAGCTGCTCGGAATTGAGAACGTTGTGCCGTTGCTCGGCTCGTGCGCAACCCATCCAAGCCCAACAGTACGATCCTCCGCCCGTAAGATTCTCAATTTTTTCAAGTCCACGCGAGAGGAGGATGTCGCCAAGTTCATTCGTACAGGCTGTTCGCCGGCGTTACAGCGGCGGCTGCAGACGCTTGCAACCGAGGTAGAAGGCGCCGAGTTGGGCAACAACGCCGATCATTTCCACGCCGAAGATGCGACCTGTGTCCGTGGCAGTCGTGCCTCGCATGTGCGTCGAATCGCAGCATTACGGCCGCCGCGCTCGGTTCCAGTGGAAGAAACCAAGCTGGTAGTGGATGTATTCCCACCACCTCACTCAGCACCGGGAAAGAGCCGGCGATCCCACGACGACGACGACGATTCCATGAACGACGGCTACTCCAAGAAAGCGGGCGATCCGGAAATGCAGCGAGACACGCCGATTTGGCTGGACCAACTTGCACGCAAACCCTCCGGTGAGTTCGATTCACTCGGACTCGGCGGTGGAGCGGGGGCAGCCGGGCTCGTGAAGATGCGGCAAAAGAGTTTCAGCCGCACAAGCAGCAATAACGGAGAGGAGACCGACCAGCGGGTGGCTTCCCGGTACGGCAAATGAGGTTGTGGGGTGCAATGAATGGGTAATTTAGCAAATACATACAATTACCTGTTTGGATTTTGCTCTGGAGTGCCCACAACGAACCAGTACTCCGAAAATGAGCTCCTCGGGTGATGAAGACGACGGCGACTACGTGCCTGAAGGTAGGAGAGGCCATGCACTGCAAATAAGCCAAAGTACCTTGTGCTGGTATCTCACGCGGCGTGGCGTGGCGTGCAATGGGATAGACGCGCCGAGCGACGAGGAGCAAGACGACCGAGCCGACGCCAGCGCAGTCGTGCACGACCGCAGCGTGAGCACGGACACTCGTGTGAGCGCCAACTGGACGGACATCAACGGATCCACGCTTGTGTCAAAGGCTTCGGCGGACAAGAGTGCCAAGGTGATACCCGTGTTGCCACCCACACGGAGCGCCTGGGCTGCTTGTACTGACGCTCTTGCCATTATTG
The DNA here is from genome assembly GCA_023334555.1 of Elongisporangium undulatum. Taxonomy (NCBI): domain Eukaryota; phylum Oomycota; class Peronosporomycetes; order Pythiales; family Pythiaceae; genus Elongisporangium; species Elongisporangium undulatum. Next base: position 48,751 of record JAADVF010000073.1, on the reverse strand, counting down.
TGCGCAATATTACTGTAGCTGCTGAGTGGCTTAACCAAGCGCTCGACGTACAAGAACAAGCCCAAGAAGCGCAAGCTGCACGAGTTCGTGTGCCCCGTGCTCAGTGTCGACGTGAAGAAAAGCCGCAAGGATATCGTGCAGGCGGCTGGCGCAGGCGGCATAAGCGTGGATCAAGTGGTCAAGTTTGCCGGCGAGGAGTACAGGTAAAGAAAGCTGGGTGCACTTGTCTGTGGGAATGGTTCTGAACGGTCGATGGCTCTGCATCAGTGTGTCTCAGACTCGTACGTCGACGTCCAAGGCCAAAGCGAGTGGTGGCCCCAAGGCGCTGGACCAGGTGCTGGCGTCGCTGGACGGGCCCAAGAAGGTCTCGACCATGGAGAAAACGTCCATCGACTGGGACAAGTTCAAGGAGCACGAGGGCATTGAGGACGAGCTCAAGCAGTACACCAAGGACGGGTACATCGAGAAGCAGGAGTTCCTGCAGCGCCTGGATGTCAAGCGGTTCGAGATCGAAAAGGCCGAGCGGGACCGCCAGCGCAGTCTTCAGCAGCAGGCAGAGAAGTAGACGCGCGGGCTTGGATAGATGTGCAGCAAATGAATATATTTATGATGTTGCTCACACGCGATGACTCCAGAGGCTACCGCTCTCGCAAATTTTCGTAGTACTTGCTAATCCACATCCATTGGCACGACGTCTGGCGCGCCACCTGCGTTTTCTTCCGGCACCGCAGCGACGTCGTTTCCGTTGTCTTCCTCGTTGCCTCGCTGGTCCTGTGGTGGGGAGGCAGACATGTACACTAAGTCAATCGAATCCCAACCCAACGCAGTGAGTTGCTCTACCTTGTCATCTCTATAAAACTCCGCATCATGCTGGCGCTTGCCGTCATTTTCCGTTCGAGAGTCCGGGTCCATGGCATCTTCGTCTTCCTCCCGGATCATCAACACAGGCGGCACTTCGCTCATTTGAACGCTCGGTGCGCCCGTAAGAGCTCGAAGATTCTCAAAGATCTTGATCCTAGAAAGCAGCGACAACACAAGTTGTTAGTGATCAGTCGACGCAATGCTATTCGATAAGAGGCAGCAGATCACTTACTTGCACTCTTCCAAGTACGCTCTCGAGTTGATGTTTTCGAGATCCGGATCCGGTTCCAGATGCAGCTTGAAGCTCGGCGCGTAGAATTCAAAATAGTCGTTGTAAGGAATGTTGTTGGACACCTCCTCATCCAGCAGCAACGACGTCTCGTAGGCCCACGCTCTGGACACATTACGGATCGTGTAGCCGCCGCCTCCGAGCACCAGTGTAGGCAGGCCAAAGCTCTTCACGAAGCGCACACAATCACCGTGGCCCTTTGTGGTGACGTTGAAGCAACCGAGGCGATCGCCAGTCAGCGAATCGGCACCGCACTGAAGCACGACGGCGGCCGGGCAAAATGTCTCCATCACTTTCTGGATCACTGGCTGGAACACGCTGGCGTAGCTTTCATCGTCAATACCGGACAGCAGCGGGAAGTTCACAGCGTAGTATTTGCCGTTCTTCGCGCCAATATCCTGTATCCAGAGGCACTGTCAGTATCGTACAATACATCACACACGGATTACATCGCAAGCTTGAGGCCGCACCTTGATATCACCAGTGCCGGGGAAGAAATCGCCGTACTTGTGGAACGAGACGGTCATGACGCGATCCGTGGCGTAAAAGGCTTCCTCCACACCATCGCCATGATGCACATCGATATCAATGTACAGCACGCGCGGGTGATACCTGTCCGACACGAATGAACTTCATGTAAGCTTCTGGTTCCCGTACAGCGAGAACGACACGTGCAACGCACTTGAGAAGCTCCAGGATACCCAGCACGATGTCGTTGACGTAGCAGAAGCCGGACCCTTCGGCCTTCTTGGCGTGATGCAGACCTCCCGCCCAATTGATCGCGATATCACACAGTCCGTGGTTCAATCGACTGGCCGCATCTGCAGATGCGAGCTGTCAATGGGGGCATTACTGAGCAAGCGCAATACAACAGACGTACCCAGAGTTCCCCCAGAGTAGATCTGGCAAAAGTCAAAGATGCCGTCGAACACGGGGCAATCGGTCAGCTCGCCCAGGTTAACTATCATGAGGACACGGACAGCTCCACTAGTCAGTCTCCTGCAATCGACAGCAATCCAGAGGCAGCGTAGGTGCGTACACTTTTGCAGGTCTACGCCCAGATCCTTCTGGTTCACCGGGTTCACGCGCTGAAGAAAGTCAATGTAGTCGCTGGCGTGAAAGGCCTTGATCTCTTCGGCCGACGCGATGTGGGGCTCCTGCGCTCACAACAAGCAGCACGCGCGCGCGTCAATCCATCGTCCTAGGGCTGGCAGTTCACACACACGACTAGGATCCCACGTACGAATACGTCCATCTTGCGGTATAGATCGTAGTTCACCACCAAGTGGTGCGCCAATTTCATGCGGTGCGGCTTCATCGGGTGGCCCGGGCCATAGTAGAAGTGGCCCTCGTCCGCTACAGATCACACAACGCGCATGTGCAGATAGCGGTGAATCTCCTCTGTCTGCTCATGGCCAGCTCGTGAGCGCTGCGGCGCTGTGGCACGTACGGTGGTAGAAGTACGACACGCGCTTCTTGGTCGCGCTCGCCATCTTGCCGCCTTCCCCCCAACGAGACAAATTGTGCCACAACTGTACCATGACCCAAGGACCCAAAAATCCCGTCTAATTGGATACCTCCTTAAATCGATATTTGTTAAATACGGTATTTTCACGTAGATGACGGTCCCGATTGTTGAACCGTGAACCGTAGCTGCTCAGCATTGCAAACCGTGATGCACAGAGCACGGTCAATCAACTCCGGCTGCCGAGCTCGATGGCGCCGCCCAAGCGCAAGCGCGAGCCTGCGGGCGAGACGCACAGCCGCGTGGAGGACCCGTACGCGATCGAGTGCAAGCCCTGCAGAGCGTCCGACCATCTGCGGAAGAAAGCCAAGGGACAGGTCGTGCGACTGGCCAATTGCGCGGACAATCCCAACTGTCTCTATGGACTGGGCGAGCATCACAAGGTGAGACAACCAGGTGATGATTAGGCTCAATGCCCGATCGCATTGGGACGCTCTCTCTGCAATGGGACCTGTCCATGGAGAATGGTGCATCATGTGACGCTGGAGCTCATCCTTCATCTGTGCGTGCCCTTTCGTGTTTGGCCATGGACAGGGCATCTGGCAAGCGGCCGCGCTGACCCGAAGGCTTCTTGGTGACGATCCACGCGAGCTCAAACGCAAACCGTACCAGACCGAAGGCAGCCACACGCCGTCCAGACGCAATGGATCGCGTGTCAACAATGGATCGGAAGAGACCGAGACCGTGTATCTGCCACGCGGACTGCGCAACCTGGGGGCAACGTGCTATCTCAACAGCATGCTGCAGTGCTTGTACATGAACCTGCCCTTCCGCAAAGCAGTCTACGATTGGGAGCCGAAGCAGCATGTCAGCGAGCAGCAGGTGCTGCAGATGAGAGCGCTGCAAGACATCTTTGCAGCCATGCAACTGGGCCACAAGTCGGCCTACGACCCGCAGGAATTTGCCGGTACGCTATCGCTCAACAACGTGATGCAGCAGGACGCCCAGGTTTGAATGCATTGCTGTTGATTGCGTGGAAGGGAGCCCAACAGTATGTAACACTTAGAGATCGCTGCAGGAATTTTCTAAGCTCTTGCTTGCACATCTACGCGTGATCTTTTCGCAATCGCGCGATCCAACGCATTGGGATCTCGTGGATCGGATATTCCAAGGCCGACTGAGCTACGTGACCAAGTGCCTGCGCTGCAAACACAAGTCCTTGCGGCCATCGACCTATCTCGAAATTGTACGTACCCGTTGCCATCTCTAGTGTCCAGATGGGAGCTCTGTTGACCGGCTGTGATCAGTCTCTGAACATCAAAGGCAACAAGACGGTGGAGAGCTGCATCGAGTCGTACCTGGCGGCAGAAGTGCTCGAGGGCGAGAACAAGTATTTCTGCGATATCTGCAACTCCAAGGAGCGTGCAGAGCGGTTCATCGAGCTCGAGGCCAACCAGTTGCCTCCAACGATCACTTTGCAGCTGATGCGGTTCGTCTACGATGCAAATGCTGGTCGAAAGAAGAAGCTCATGGTAAGTCCTCCTAATGAACAAGGCAATCTAGATGGAGGAATGCTCATATTCGCATCTGCGTGATGATTCGTGAAGGACGTGATCGAGTTCAATGAGACCCTCAATATGACGGAGCTGCTACGGAGGGCTGGCCATTCAGAGGCGTTTGCAGGGACGTCCAGTGATGCGATCTACCGATTATCAGCTTACTCTAACCATCGCGGCAAGAGCGCGCATGTCGGACATTACACAGCCTCTGTGGCGTATCCGAAACCTGGCCACGCTGGCTCAAACTCAGTGGATTGGTTTGAGTTTGATGACACGATCGTGCACAACATGTCGGCGGTGGTCGATCTCGAAGGCGGGTCCGAGCGCGAAGGAAAGACGATTCGATCACGAGACGCATACATGCTTTTGTATGTTCGTGATGACTCTCGCAGTCAAACAAGCACTGAGCGTGTTGTTCCATCGACCGACTGCGTTGAGCGGATTAATGCAGAGAATGTGGTGTTTGATGCAGAGGTGGAAGAATATCAGCTCAAAGCCGGAGCTTTGGAGAAGCGCATCCAAGAACGGACAGAAGCGTATTCCCGGTTCTTTGATAAGGAGCATCCCTACCCGGAAGCGTCCGCGACTGACTACTATTGGATTGACACTGACTGGCTACGCGCCTGGATTACTGGTGAGGAAGTCAGTCCCCAAACAATCACAATTGACACTGAGGACGCCAAAGAAGAAACTAAAGTCGAAGAGAAGCGACAACCAACAGATAATAATGTGGACGCAATGACGCAAGACGGAGCAAGTGCTAGTGAGCAAACGCACCAAGAGAAGATTGATTCGAGAAATACTGATGCTGACATTGATGCGATTCCGTTCTCCAAGCCCATGGACACCACTCGCTTTTGCTGCGTCCATTGCAACTATATGGTTGGGAAAGCCAAGCCAAAGAGGCGTTTCTCGCCAGAAAACGTGGTCAATTTGAAGCGAATATCGCGCGAATTCTTCGAGTATCTGGAAAAGACTTATGGGATCGCATTGCACCCAAAGAACTCGACGCCCGTTCATGGGCATGCACGACGAGCGCGGAACGAGGTTGACATGGTTGAAGGCGGTGTATTTAGTGCGGCCTCGTATCGCTGTGAACTCTGCGAGACAGAGATGTGCAACAAACTGTTGGATAATGCGGATCTTTTAAAGCAGATTGATTTCGAAACCGAGTTGCTCAAGGCAAAAGTGGACCCTGAAGATATAGGTTGCACGTATCTGATGAGCCGCGCGTGGATTGCGAGCTACAAGGCCTACTTGCAGTCGCAGCACAAGCTGCTGGTCCAGGCGTCGTCCACGAAGAAAGCCAAAACCTCGAGCTCGGACAAGGCCAAGAATCATTTCGCAGCGGATGAGAACAGTAACATGTGGCAGTCGACGCTCTTGAATGAAGATATCACGTGCTACCATGGCAATCTCATCTTGGAGAAGAAGAAGTATCGCACTGTGCCTGGGCCGACGTGGCTCTACTTGTGTGCCAAGTTTCCCTGCACCGCTACCTACGAAAGCAACACTACTGAACCATGCGCCCAGTGTCAAGTCGACCAAGTCGCGTCGGAAGAATGCATTCAGGTGGAGCGTGAGTCTCGAGACGAAATTTTGACGCGTGGCCCGTTGAATCGATTGTACCGGAGGAAACCGGCATCGGCTGTGTGTCTGTTGAGTGATGTCTTTCCGCCCGCAGGCTTGGAAGCCGCGTCTTCCAAAGATCCGCAGGCACGACGGCAGTTTGTGATCCCGCGAGACTGGATCGCTCAATGGAGAGAGTACATTCGGAATGTCGATCAACAGGCTCCACGCGAGCTTACCTGCGCAGGCCTGATGTGTCCTCACAAGAAGCTTCTTCTCCCGCAATCGGTTCTCTCGTTGCTCAAAGGCACGCCTGTTGAATGGCATTCCATGGGGATTGAGTTTGTCGATAAAGCTGAAATGGTCAACTTGGCTGAATTGTATGGAGTTCCGGAGGAGTGGTACTATTACGGTGAGCTGACTTCGAATGGTCAAGTTGTTTGGAAACGCTGTACATCAGCAGGCCTGCTTCGTTACGGCGAGACAAGTTGCGATTCTGCTGTTGAACTGGATGAGGAGGAAGATGTGGTCTGCCACGCATGTGAGGAGTCCTCAGAGAAGAAGCACTTAGAGGAACTTCAGAACTTCGAGAACAGAGTCATCCACGTCCAACTGCTGAATCCAGACCAGGCGGTCCCACTCGGAGAAACGCTGACAGTCGATGCACAGAGTAACGCAAGCCGGAGGAGGTCCCGCCGAATTCGTTCGGGGCCGTCTTCTGGTGCCAATTGGCACATCCGAGCGAATGCAGCTGATTCGATCTACATGCTCAAGACCAAGATCTTTGCGGAGCTTGAAAACGTCTACCCAGCGCAGCAAACGCTCTACTACAAAGGCGTGATGCTGGAAGACGGACAGACGCTCAAGCGTTGCGGGTACGTGGAGCTTTGTCGAGAGCAGTGTCACTTCTTGCATCGCAGAGTATCAACGTTTCCTTCTTGCTGTCTGTTGTAGGATTAAAGCAGGCGATGCAGTCTTCATGCGGTTATCAGAGGACATTCCAGATGAGCTCGCGATTGGCGGTGATGACGTCGAGCGGGAGGTCGGCTTTGAAGACTCTGTGTTTCTGCAGACTCGGAGGACCTTGGGCTCCATAGCGCCCCAGTCGGCCAGCGCTCCAGTCGAAAGCCGAGTCTGGGTCTGCAGTGCGTGCACATTCGTGAACGAGGACACGGACCTGGTCTGTGAGATGTGCACGACTGAGAAGGCCATCGAAGTGGAGTAAACAGAGTAGTTTTTTGCTTGTCAATGAGATTGCTTGTTTACACCGTTGATCTCATGGCGAGTTCATGCTCCGTTGGGGCATCTACTTCTGCTTGTGCGCGGCACCAATGGCGTCGGTGACGGAATCGTATCCGTCGGCACGAAGCAGCTCCACCAGCTCCTTCTTGGCGCGCTGGACGGCCATCGGGCCATCGAACACGAGGCACGAGTACATTTGCACCAGCGTGGCGCCTGCCTGGATCTTGTCGTACACGTCCTTGCCCGTGGAGACGCCACCGACACCAATCAGCGGGATCTTGCCCTGCGTGAGCGCGTACATATCCGACAGAACCTGCGTCGACAGATCGCGCACCGGAGCGCCACTGAGACCACCGGTTTCGTTCTTGAAGGAACTGACATGACACAGAGTGAGTTGACTACAGAGAGGCCATGCAGATTACGACCAACGACATCACGAACCTCTTGAGCGTCTCGGGGCGGCTGAGCGTCGTGTTGGAGACAATGAGGCCATCCAACTGCAGCTCTAGGGCCACATCCGCAATGTCCTGCTTGTCATCGCCCGTAAGATCAGGCGCGATCTTGACCAACAAGGGGATCTTGCGCTTCTCCGCTTCCTCGACGGCATTGCGCGCCTTGATCACGCGGCTCAAAAGGTCGTGCAGCTGCTGCTTGCCCTGCAGTGAGCGAAGGCCAGGCGTGTTGGGCGACGACACATTCACGACCAGGTAGTCGGCGTACTTGGCCAGCGCGTCCACGCCCTTGACGTAGTCAGCCGCGGCGTCTTCGGTCGTCTTGTTCTTGCCAAGGTTCACACCCAGGACGCCCGGGCGGTGGTACGCCTGGCGCAGTTCACGCGATGCCACGTAGCTCTCCAGGCGCTTGGCGACCGGCGGGATGCCGTCACTGTTAAATCCGTACCGATTGATCACACCGCGGTCTTCCGTGAGGCGAAACACGCGCGGCTTGGGGTTACCCGGCTGGTCCTTGGGCGTGACACTTCCGATCTCCACGAAGCCGAAGCCCACATCCAGAAGCCCCTCCATGGCCTCGGCGTTCTTATCGAAGCCAGCAGCAATTCCAATCGGATTGGGGAAGTCCTGGTTGAACACGCGCACAGCGAGCAGAGGTTCATCCACGCCAGTTTCCTACGCGCACAAGGCAGGAGCAGCGCAAGTGAGACCAACACCAACCAATCACCCCAAGCGCATCTTGGCATAGACTTACCCGCGGCACGAGGCCCAATGCAGCAGCCTTGACAGCGATGACGTGGGCTGTCTCCGGGTCGAACAGACGCACGAGCGGCATGACCACCGGATCCGAGATCTGGGCCAGCACCCACTCGTGCGGCACCACGCCATTGTAGGCCGCCACCACGGCAGCGGCAGCACCACCTCCAACAGCGAGAGCGACGCCAGCGCTGATAGGCGCGCTCTTGGGCCCGCTGCTGCTAATTCTGGCCTTCTGCATGGCCGCAAAGGGCGACGAACGCGCAGCCAGCAGCTTCGCCTGGCGCTGCCATTTCGACGCCATTGCTTCCGATCTGAAATGCCAAACAGACGACGACAGCATCCAACTTGAATAGTGTAGTCCACATAACATTCCACATCACGGTACTTTTGAATTTTGGCTGGAGAGTTGGACCTGCGATGATCCACAAGTGCACTTCAAAAGAATCGCCACATGCTGTCAATAGCGCAACACATGAAAAAGCTCAAGTCTGCTCGTGTATGAAGTACTGAAGCTGTCGGTGTGTGTGAATGTGGCTTCTTACGAAACAGTGTACGTCATAATGAAGACTACAGAACGAGATATAACGCTGGTACGACACCTTTTTGTGATTGATTCGTCTGTAATGACGACATGCAATGCTCGCTTCTCAGAGCGATTCTGGTGGATACGCTGACAAGAATCGGTTGTCTTAAAAAGCGTACATTACGTCGCTCGGGAAACTGGTCGGCGTAAGTTGCCCCTCGCTCGGTTTCGCAGTGGAGTGCGCTCTTCTCTGGTTGGCGGTTCTGATGCACGCCGGCGGCATGGGGCTTGCGGAGAGCACATTGTCGCTGGCAGGGACGATCTGAATGGCGTTCGCTAAATGAAAACACAGCAATAAATTTGATCTCGATCCTCAACATAATGACATACTGTAAAGGCAACAAATGAGTTCGTACCTCGGGTTTCGCCGTGCGTTCTTCATATTCACGATCCGTCTGACGCATACGCTCCAGATAAGATTGACCTGATACGTCAGCAACGCATTAGCCTTGTTTGGTTCAGATTCCGGATACAAGGACAGGGTACCTTTCCACAGGAATGGGATCGCATGGTGAGATTCCCACAACGGAATCTGTCGCTGTAGGAAAGCCGTGATCTTGGGCAGATCCTTTTCGATCCGTGCTCGCAGTTTGGACTCAAAGAGAAGCCTGATATCCAATAGAAGGTCAGTCATGACACACATGGCGAGAACGATAAAAGCACGATTGCTTTACCTGGATGCACTGACTCGACGATTGATCAGGCGATTGGGATCTTGAGCAGATCTCTCATAAGCCTGACGATCCTGTAGAATGGACTCTCGCATCGAGACAAACTATGATCGAGTGAATTTGAGATCATCATTCAATTGCAGTATAGAGTTCACTCACCTTGAGGATTGGTTTCATCAGCTCCAGCCGTTTCTCAAGCAACTGCATTTCGTTTTTGTGTTCCTGCAGAGTTACCCCGGTCATTTCGTCGAATGAGACGTTCACAGCACCAAAGCTCTTTCTGGACTCTTCGTCGTACGCAAGCTCATCCCATCGCTCTCGTATCTGTGCGCGCAATGCTTTCACCAACACAAAGCAGGCTTCCTTCAAGCGCTTCAGCTCCTGCTCACACTTGGGAGATTTCATTGATAACATGAGACGTCATCGCTCTTATTTCACAATAAGCAGGCACGCAGTGGATCGTACGGCTTCGATTGCGTCTGGACCGATCCCTGTTATACTGTTGAGGAATCTCTCACGATGGTTGTCGGGCACCTAGACCATTGTTCATAGTTAGCGTGAATATAATACCACGGAGCTGTATGGCAAGGCAGCATCACCAAAAGACAATCCCAAAAGTCTGTGATCTGGACGCGAAGATCATTCAGTGCGACAACCCGCGCTCGCTTTGTTGCGCTTGGGTTCGATGGGCGAACCATTGCGCTTGTTTCATCCAACACGTCCTTCCGAAGACATTAAGGTCAATGCTGAGCTGATGTATAATCGTAGCAGACAGCTTACTTACCGACGCATTCACGTCATGTTGCGCTGACAGACTCTGGTCTGGTGTGTCAACACTTAGACTTGGGCCACTCTCATCCGTTGCGATAGCTGGAGTATCTTCGCATTGCTACAAAACAGAGCGCCATGACACTGGCTAAAGCATCACATTCTACGATGTAACGTGCGTACCATCTGCTGTTGTTTTACCGCCACTTGTGCTTGCAGTGCGTCTAAGTCCTGGCAACGGAGCGCTGTTGCAGGGTCTTCTGACTGTGTCTGGTTCGAATCGTTTAGCAGTCGCGCATCACTCGTGGGTCAGAACGTTGGCAACTATTAGGATACCTCAATGGATTCGCCAAGCGAGGCTGAAATGCTAACGATCTTTGCGTTCAGCTCCTTCATTGTCGACTGGCGAAGCTCTCGGATCTGGAGCAGAAATGAGATTATCAGGCGAGCCAGCACAGGACAGGATGAGCTCGGTGTACCTTGCGAAGACAGTCACGCTCGACCGTCAGCGCGACCAGTCTATCCAGGAGCGTGCCAGCCGTGTCGTGATCGTACTACATCGTGCCGCGTTTCAGCATCAGACTCTCTTCATGGGAAGGAGCACGCATTGACTCACATAGTGGGACGGCTGCTGTTCGTCCTCACGATACAGTTGATGGCGAAGCATCTGGATCTCACGCTTTAAGACCTCAATGTCCTGTCTAAACCGCGCGCATCCGCTGCGCGCGTATTGCAGCTTTGCAGCGACCACTTGGTGCAGCTCCTGTCTCAAGTTGTCCAGCTCCAGGGCCTGGTGCCGCGCAGACAGGCCGAGCTCATTCCACACCCGCGTCAGCTCAAGCTTGGACTGTGAGTCCAACACACGCTCCTCTTCATCCTCGGCCTCTTGGTACATACTGCTTAAGCAGAGAAGAAGCAGCACTGCCGCACAAGCAGAGACGCCGCTGCTCCCGCCATCCTGCTGCCTTTCTTGTCCTTCGCAGGGGCTTGAAGCTGTCTGAGTCTGATCCCTTCCGCATCAGATTTGGCAGTATGGTGCTTAGCCCATATAAAGCGCCGTATACGGTTGAGGTTATAAATGGTGGCATGAGGTTTTATGGGCGATCGCTGGTTGGTGGTGGGCGGGCGGGAGGGCCGCCCATGCGCTCGAGTGTCATGCCGCTGTCATAATTCATCGCACTTTGGACCCCAAAAGAACAGGAATTAAAGAAGCAGCAATGGCTACTCAACGTGAAGAGGACATCAAGATGATGCTGGCCGCCCAGGTCCACATCGGTACGCGTAACGCCGACTCCAAGATGGCTGACTACATCTGGCGTCGTCGCAACGACGGCATCCACATCATCAACGTGGGCCAGACGTGGGAGAAGCTCATGCTCGCTGCCCGCGTGGTTGTCGCCATCGAGAACCCCGCCGATGTGATCGCCATCAGCGCCCGTCCTTACGGCCAGCGCGCTGTGCTCAAGTTCGCCCAGTACACGGGTTCGTCGGTCATTGCCGGCCGCTTCACCCCCGGTACGTTCACGAACCAGATCACCAAGCAGTTCCGTGAGCCCCGTCTTCTGATCATCACGGACCCCCGCACCGACTCGCAGCCCGTGCGTGAGTCGGCCATGGTCAACGTGCCCGTCATCGCCTTCTGCGACTCGGACTCCCCGCTCCAGTACGTCGACATTGCCATCCCGGCTAACAACAAGGGCAAGCTCTCGATCGGCCTGCTCTACTGGCTGCTGTCCCGTGAGGTGCTCCGTCTCCGTGGCACGATCTCGCGCGCTCTGCCTTGGGACGTCGCCGTCGACCTCTTCCTCTACCGTGACCCGGAGGAGCTGAAGAAGGCCGAGGAGGCCCAGGCTGGTGCCGCCGACGAGGCCCAGGCCCGCGCTGGCTGGGGTGAGGCCCAGGCTGAAGCCGCTACCCCGGCTGAGCCTGCCCTCTACACCGCCGAAGCCTCGGCTGAGTGGACCGCCACTTCCGCCACCACTGAGTGGTCGGGTGAGGCCGCCACCCCGGCTGTCGCTGCCGGCAGCTGGGATGCCCCCGCCGCCGCCTCGGCTGGCTGGGACTAAGTGTTTGCTCACTTTTCCTACCTTGGGATCTCCAATCCACGACACCATTTGGGTCTTGAGTCCGTGACCACTTCGCGTGCCGCGCTGCTCGGATTGCATGGAATATACGACGGCGTTAAGCGATGGCGCCTGGTTAATGCAACATAAGAGAGCAACACGACACTGAAGCGTGTCACGAACCTACAACTACATCTCTTTTGTTATACCGTTTCTGTTGCTATTGGCCCATGGATCCATAGGTTGATCCGTTGTGGATGACGAGCATGGCAGTGGTACCGTGCTAGGCCTCAGCATAGGAATGCGATGCTTATCACCTACAATTGCAAATCAGTCACTTGGACCTGACGAATTCTTGGTGGATCAGATTCGTTGGAGAATAGTGACGAATTAGCAAGTTTCCTCTGTACCGCGCGTGCGCATCTCATTCCTCATATGGTCGAGGAGGAGAGCGTGGGCATGAGACGCAAGCAGACGCAGCGCACTCCTCTGCACTCGGCAGTTGGCGTGGACATCGCCTCAGGTGTGCCCACCGTCTCAGCAGCCGCCATTGCGACCTCAGCGATAGCGCCAGTCATCACCACCAGCAGATCGAAGCCGCCAGCGATCGAGTCGCAAAGCACGACGACGGCGCCGACCAAGGCCAAGCGTCCGGCCTCGCGCAGCAGGACACCGACCAGCGACGACAAGCCACAAACTACACGTGTAGCGACACCGACTCGTCGGAGCTCCACACGGAGTCGAGGTTCGACACCGACGAGAAGTTCGACGCCTGGCTGCATAGTGGAACCAGCGAAGGGCACCAAATCGAGGCCTACGAAAGGTCCATCCCCCAAGTCTGCTGAGTCAGCAAAGCAGACCGTGACGAGCGAGTCTGCGAGCAAGCCCAAGTCGACAGAGACGAGCGATACGGCAGATGCTGACGAATCTGCCGCGGAAACGCGGCGCAATCGCGCGCCAATTGTCTCTATTATCACCGCCGCATCCAACGCGACTTCAGTCACTCGTCGACCGTCACCAGCCTCTGGCAAATCGCCTTCTGCATCGACTCAGCCCAAGCAAGTGACGCCGACTTCGAAAAAGGCATCGCCATCTACAGGAGCCAAGCGTACGCAGTCCCTGACTCTAGGCGTATCCGCCGATGACCGACCTATTGCCACGAAGAGTAAAGAACCGCCAAAGGTCTCCAAAGCGCTGACGCTGGAAGAACAAGTCGCAAGAGAGATAGACCTTCTACCCGTCGATGTCACCAAGAGGTATGATGCCGTGCTTGGGGTTCATGTCTTCAATTGTGCTAACAACGGACGGATTACTTGTCCTCTATGATGCAGATTTGGTGAAGTTGCGTGGGCGAAAGTGGCAAATTATCCGTACTGGCCATCGTGCATCCTTGATCCAAGAAAGTTGCCTCGCATGTATCAACTTGAAGCGATCAAGAAGATCAAGACCCATTTTTTCCTTTACTTCTACGGAAGCCACAACTTGTACGACCACGCACTGCCTGTGTTGTTTGTTGCTTGTTGAAGCCGCTCACGAAACCAAATGTTGTTCATGTTTGTGTAGCGGCGCAGCCCCGTTCAACTCCATTGTTCTTTGGGATGATGACTCCCAGCCGTATCGCAGTGGTTATCCTCGTAAATCGGGGCAAGGCAACAAAATCAAAATTCTCAAGACTGCAATTGTGGAGGCAGAGGTAAAGCTGCGCTTTTATAGGAACGTGATATTGCGGAGCGAGAAACTAAGTGTGTGTGTGTGTTAAAATGTCGTTGTAGAAAGATATGGAATTCTCGATCGAAGAACGTCTTGGCTGGCTAATGGAGGTATAAATATTGCTATCTTCTACTTCAATGTCGACCAACACTCATCATAATGATCGTACCATGTTGAAGCCTGCGTCTCCAGTTGGCGAGGCATCCCCAAGCAACGTCATGGAAGCGACCTCTATTAATCTGGGCTCAAACGGAGCCACGTCAAAAGCTCCTTCAAAGAATGCAGTACCTTCAAAGAGCAAGCGCAAAAGCATATCTTCTGCACCGACCAACCCCTCTAAAGGACCAGCACCGCAAGACGATGTAAGAACAATTTCTTCCGCGCGAAGAACACGTGCTTCTACTTCCTTATCACGGGAGAAAGATGATAGCGTATCTTCCGCGGCGAGAGATCGAGCTGCTCGATCCGCATTACGAGAAAGTAAGGCAAATGCTCAAGCTGCTGGCTCCAAGTTATTGGAAAACGCGAAGAAGAAACCTATCAGCCCAACATCAGGGGGTACAAAATTTAACGAACTTTCTGTGACGAGCACTCGCCCCACAAATCAAGATCAGCAAGTAAGCGAGGCTAGTCAATCATCAGGTTCGAGTACACGAGCTACAAGGTCTGCTTCACGAGAAAAGAAGACACCAAATTCTGGGTCAACCTCACGTGAGAATGAAACGAGCAAGTCTTCAAATATTTCAGCTGCTACCGACTTTGCATTGTGGGAGATAAAGAAGGCGTTATCTTCAGCATCAAACACTCAATCTGTGAGCTCAATTGCAGGAGAAACAGAATCTTCTCGTTCAAACATTCGCACATCATCACGGAAAAACACAACATCTGCGTCGAGTTCTCAAGCTCGTGTTGCAGCACGACGTGGAAGCGTTGGAAGCATGTCTTCTGGATCAATCGACCAAGTTGAGGCTCCAGCTTTACTGGAGAATGAGAAAGCAGTGTCATCTGTACCAAATATTCGGCAAACGCGATCAGTATCACGCGGAAACGAAAGACCATCCGAAATCAGTACGCAAGGTGCGGCAAAGGAAAACCCGATCATTATTCCACCCAGTCCGATTGTCGTTCATCCTGCACTATCAAGCGAAGCCGCTGCGGCAACGGTAAAAGCTTTCTTCTCAAAGGTAAGTATTTCATTTATTTATGCTGCGGATTTTGCATGTTGGAATACTCACCGAACATACGCCCACAGAAACGACTTTCTGCGGATCACACCTTGACTCATAAGAGCCCACTAAAGCGCGCAAGATATGCTCAACCACCTCGAAATATCGGAGACCTGTTGTCACCAGCAAGCCCGAGCAAAAACAGCCCTGTTCATTCCGAACGCCAGCAAGAGCCAGCTCGTCACTCTCAACAGTTTGCGGGATTGCAAGAAAAAATGGACGTGAGAAAACAGATTCAGAATGGATCAACACTTGAAACTACTGCTTTCAACGCAAACTCGTCCCAGCCGAGACCAGCCTCAACTGTAACTGTTCAACCCCCTGCTGAAATTGCCGACAATCATCGATCTATCGTCACAGCTGCTCCTGCAGCAGAGACCCAAGAAACAGGCCCGGTTGTCCACGCAAGTAACATAGAAGCTCAGTCTGGCCCACCGCCACGAAGCCCATTACCGCAAGATCATCGTGTTACTCAACATGTGTCCCAAAGCCAAGAAGTTGTGTCACCAAGTTCACGTGCAATTGTGCGAAAGCAGTCAGCAAACGCGGTATCTCAAGAAATCGTCGCAGCTGATCGATCTATCAGTCCTACACCGCAAGTACGAGAGCGCAGATCTCTTCCAGACCTGGTGATCTTCAACAAAGATGGGACTCTTTTGGATTTCTACACTATGTGGGGCGGATGGATAGAGACGCAGGCTTGGAAAGTGTCGGCTGTATCCAAGCTTCCAGTGCGCGAGCAGATTTTTGAAGCTGTCGGATACGATTGGACAACAAGAATCATGAAGGGATCAAGTATCTTCTCCACATGCCCCAAGAATGATATTCCGAACGCCATGCTCAGTGTTCTCATCTCAGCTGGAATGCGCCAGGCTGAAGCACAGCGTCTTCTTCGCGAATTTTGTGTCGCGCCTGATGCAGTGGCCAACTGCAGTGCCCGTGGTAACATTGGCTCCGTATTCCGTTCTATCAAGCGAATGGGGATCAAGATCGCCGTTGTAACCACGGACAACCGAAAGCCGACGATGATTTCTCTTCATACTCTTGGCGTGGCGCATCTTGTCGATGCTGTTTCATGCGGCGATGATGGACTAGCAACTGCTCCAAGCCCTGACCAGATTTGGGACCTTTGCCGGCAGCTCAACGTGGATACGTACAACACAATCCTGGTATGTGATTGTGTGCCCGTCTTATCATTGCTCGAAAACTCACGCTAACTGACGCTTTCTGCTTTCATGCTCAGGTTGGAGACACACCGTCAGATATGCAACAAGGCCGCCAAGCTGCATGCTCCTTGCTTGTCGGAGTGTACGGCGGAGCATCGTCAATCGAAGAGCTCGGGCCTGAAGCTGACTTCCTTATCCCATCCGTGGACAAACTCACCAAGATTTTATTCCAGTTTTGCAAATGACAAAACCTCCGCATGTCTGTTCAGTAACGGAAACTATAAGCAAGCAGAGGTTTCAGGCTCCAAATCTTGAGCTCTTTGCGCCTTCTCGAACCACGTTTGGATACCATTGGATCATCACGATGCTACATAATCTCTGTGCACACAAGCCAAGCTTCAAGCACAAGCCATACTACCAGGATTCCAACGGTGATGTTTCCGTGTTACAAGGTGGAACACAGCCGCTCACGATAAACCCACGGGCTTGACTCATTCAACCCGCCCAACCCGTCAGTTCCTTGCACATCCGAAGAACTATATCGAATTAACGGGTGGGTTTTGTGTGACCCGTCCCAAACCCGACCCTCCTTTGCGGGTGCCATTCGAGACCGCAAACAAAACACCCGAGAAGCTCCAGAATCCGAATGAGCGCCACGGCCGGAGACGCCGCCGCCGACACGAGCGCGCCGCCTGCAGTGGTGGCGGCAGTGGAGGCGCCAGCGACCGCCTCGCCGCCCGCTGCTGCAGTCCCGTCTGCTGCTGCGCCGGAGCAGAAGAAGAAGGAGGAGACGCCGGACGCCCAAGCGGAGAAGCAGGGTGAGAAGCCCGCGGCTGAAACTGCAGATGAAGCCAAACCCACCGAGTCCAAAGAGGAGGAGCCAGCGGCCGAAGCTGAAGCAGAGATTGCAGAAGACCTTGCGCCGACCACGCCGAAAGAACGTGCGACTGTGACGCCGGAGCGCAAGTCGCCCAAGCGGAAGGGCAGCATGGACAAGAAGCAGAAGCGATCTGCCGCCGAGACAAGCGCCAGCAGCAGTCGTGCGGACAAGAGGAGCGAGGCGAACAATGCGAGCGATGAGGACGGCGCCGCGGCTGAGTCGGACTCGCCCAAGAAACCAGCTCGGAAGAAGACCAAGACGAGCGGTGCCAAGGCGACTCCAGGCGTTAAGCGGGGCCCTGGTCGTCCTCGCAAGATCGGTACGTCGCCTTCTTGCATCATGTTCTATTTGTGCGCATCTATGCAACTACTGGGCGTGATGCTGACATTGGATCTCATTGCTCCTGGTAGTGCCCAAGGAGGAAGAGTCCGATGAGTCGGATTCGGATGGAGAAACGAACCGCCAGATCGAGGAAGCGGTCGAGAAGCTGAGCCCCGAGATCACCAAGCGGTATGTACAATACGCATGGGTGTTTTGAACGATGCGCTGTGGGCGCTAATGCTGCATGGCGCTTACTAGATATGGCGAAATCGTCTGGGCGAAAATGGTCGGGTTCCCTTACTGGCCGGGGCTTATCGCCGATCCGCGGATCTTGAATAACCACCTGCAAACCATGGTGCACAAGGAGCTGGAATCGAAGTACATGGTGTATTTCTATCGGACCGGGGACTGGGCGCCGATTCTGTTCAAGAATGTGGAGGCATGGGACGACACCAAGAGCCCCTACCGAGAAGGATTCCCAGTGAAAGATGCGAAGGCACCCAAGCGGCGATCAAAGCTGATGGAAGCTATCGAACTTGCTGATGTACGTCCGCTGTCTCGCTGGAAATGTTCTTGGTTGTTTGTGGTTGATTGTACTCACTTGCTGCATCCACTGGCGATCACAGAAAGACATCTCGCTTCCTGTTGATAAACGAGCGGGTGGAATCCTGAAGGTATGGCTCTGTTTGTATTTGCCGACTATGGCTTGAGAAGATCTAAGTAAAAGTTACGCGCTGATTGCAGGTTGAAGAAGAAGACGATGAGAAAAAGGAGAAGCCTAAAGAAAAGGCACCAAAAGCCAAGAAGGAGACGAAAGCCAAGAAGGATGCTGTGACCCCAAGTACACCCGAAAAGCGGCGGCCGGGGCGCCCTCTCGGCAGCAAGAACAAGGTCAAGACAGGGGAGAAAGCAGAGAAGCGCGACAAGTCTGATAAGCCCAAGGCGAAAACAGCCAAGCGAAAGAAATCGGAAGACAAGGTTGAGGAGCCCCAAGAAGACGTTGAAGAACCGTCAGCCGAAGAGGTAGATTCTGAAACCACGGAGGCGACGCCACTGACAAAGGACGAGATTAAAGCAAAGGTCGCAAGCCGCAAAACGCCGTCCAAGAAAAAGGTGGTTGTTGACGAAGCAGGATCCAAGCCGACTTCCGCATCTGCGAAGGCTAGCTCCAAGACTAGCAGCAAGTCCAAGCCGTCGGCACCGGCTACGAAGCCCGAGATTGACAGCAAGCGCAAGAAAGAAATCGAATTGATTGTGCCCCGCAAGTCAGTGAAATCGTCAGACATTCGCGAGATGACTGAGGAAGCTTCCAAGAAGAAGTTGGACCGAAAGCGAAGCAAGCCCGAAAGCAAATACACCGGGACATACAAAGTCGGAGATTTGGGCGCGTACGTGGACAAGCTCACTCAATTGCAAGCAAATGAATCCTCCAAGAGCAATGATGAGCTGATCCAGCTCCTTACGCAATTATTTCAAGAGAAGAAAATCTACCAGTCGGACGCCATCAAGTCGCGTCTTCCAAATATTGTCAGCGTGCTTCGAAAGACGACGAATCCTACGGTCTCGAAAACAGCCAGCGCTATCCGAAAGCATCTCAAAAAAATCTTGACGTTTGATTCGGAGACCACTGATACGACTGCACCGACGAAGAAGCAGAAGGTTGAAGAGGCCTCTGTGCAGAAGGTCGAGAAAACTGATCCGATCAAAAAGCAAGCTGGTGAAGATTCGTCTACACAAGCGGCGCCGAATGCAAAGGATGATGCAAAGGATGCCGCAGTGAATGAGGATGATGCAAAACAACCGAAGGAGTCAGACACCAAGATCACTGAGGATGACAAACTTGCGGATGCCGCCACCCCAGTTAAGGCTGTCGAGCCCGAGGCGGTGGTTGCCCAGAAGCCGGACAAGGCAGAGATCGAGGTTGCTAAGCCAGAGGTAACTTCAGTTGACAAAGATCCGGAGACTCCCCCGAAAGCTGAGAAGGCGTCCAAGCAACCTGAACCTGCAGTATTAGAGGAAGCAGATGAAGGTAAAAGCTCCCCTGTTGAAGGCACACCTGTCGTGAAGACAGAGTCATCTTCAGCCAAGGATCCAAGTGCAGACACGAAGGCTCCTACTGCATCGGTGAAGGTTGATACTCTGAAGAAAACTGTTGTTGTGGAGACAAAGAAAGAGATTGCGCCAGTTTCTGAAGTCACCAAACTGAAGGAAGAACCTCCATCATCGACTGATTCGCCGCGCTTTTCTCCTGCTGCTGAAGGCGAAGGCAAGTCCAGTGGTCCTTGTCTAGACCGAAACCGCGAAGTCTTTATTGAGATGCTGAGCAAAGCGCTGGAGGCGAATGGTCCTTCGCATTTGGACCTCGCCAAGGAGATAGAGGTATGTTGCTTGCGCCATTGTTGCTGATTACGCTGTAGGGTTTGACATGGTAAACGCGCGTGTAGGAATTCGTCTTTGACCGCTACAAGGAAAGCAATGAAGAGTACAAGACGCAGGCTCGGATGATCACGTTTGGTCTGAAGCGGAACCTGAAGCTCCGCGAACGTTTATTTGCCGGTACTCTGCACGGCCTGGAGCTTGTCTACGCCAATGACGAGGTGCGTTCTTGTCCGCAAATCGGCCCAAACTGTTGTGATGGTTTGTGTGGCTTACTCTTCCTGCCCTGTCTGTTCTAGTTTTTTGCGTAAATACCCTCCGTAAGTGCCCAAGCGGTGCGTCCTTATACGTCGGATAGTGAGATCGTATTGTACCCAAACATGCTCGCTTTTTCACACATCTCCTGCGTGTGCTTTGTGTAACGGTGATAAATAACCCAGAGTGACTCAAATCAGACTCGGAAGCGCGTTCTGAAAGTGTGTGTACTCATAGCTTCAAATCATGCCCGAAAAGCAGCCAACTTCTGCAGGAAGATCGCTGATCTACGCTCATTGAAGAAGATCGAAAGGTCTTCTGTTGTGCCATGTTCAACAAGGAGGAGAGCAATCATGCCTGTGAAAGTTTATACTGTGTATGCGCCTGTTCCATAAACTCCACCTTGGGAGCGGGAGGTCCATCTGGGGGTGGCCAGGACCTTGACTCGAGGTCTCGCCCCAGCTGCGGATCGGGCACTTGACGATTATCAGAAGAGGACTGTGTATACACCGAAGGGAGCTGTGATTGACTGGACTAGTGATAATACCTCTAAAACTACGCTCTATAGAGCTTGTCCGGTTACCGCAGAACAATGTCAAGGCCTTTGAATCTCCAAGCCTGGCTTTGGATCGAGATCTGGGCGGCACCGTGAATGCAAACATGCCACTTTAGGTTCAGTAGTGGGATGTATTGCTGCTCTGAACTGATACAGGGATGGTGCCACGATGAGAAAGTGGGCAGGCAGTTATGTATCTGGGTTCAAACCAAAGTGATTTGTGTGGACGAGGAAGCATGTTAAAACATGGTTTTAGGGGGACAATTGAGACCACATGTCGAAGCATGTGGGATAATTAAGCACCTTTACTAATGCCAGGAGCTAAACTGTCCACCAGATGAACTCTCAATTGTTTGAGCAAGCGCACGCAATTCTTGCATTTCTGCTTGGATGCGCTCTCTGGTTCGCTGGATTGCCGCGGTCCTTGCGAACTAAACACACAGCCCACAGCCTTTGGTATCTGACCACATATAAGGTCCGCCCTTTTTTCGCCCAGCAAAGAACTACGTAATTCGTGGGTACACGCGGCGTAAAAATTCCAGGCAATCTGGTCCATCTGCCCACAATCCTTTTCTGCCGAAGTGAATGGAATCCATTTTTTGAGGGAAAACCTTGATCAGTGGCTGAGGTTTTATCCAAACCCCAACGTTGAAGAAGCGCCGGTGCAGCGGTCGGGCGGTTTCCACATATCCGCTCCATCCCGGCGAAGAAGAAGAAGAGGTCAGAAGCGATCTATGGCGTCGGAAGATCCCAAGTCGGCCGTGATGGCGCTGCCCACGGAGCTGCTGGAGTCCGTGCTCTCGTATCTGGACCACACGGACCTGCACGCCAGCGAGTGCACGTCCGTCGCGGCCTACGACCTCGTGCGCAGTTCCGGTACGAATGCACCGTCTTGGATCGGGCGCCACATGCACGTGAGCTCATCTTGCTTGTATGCTTAATGCGCAGATCTTTGGCGCCAGGTGGCCAAGCGGCACATGATGTGCGTGGATTGGCACGACCCAACGATCTCCTGGGCGCATCTCGCTCGCCTCACGACGCGCGCCTGCCGAAAGGACGCCCAACTACTGCGCAGCATTAAAGGTGAGGCGCGCGACTTCTTTCTATCTTTCTTTTCCATGCATTCACTGATCTCATCACGATTTGATTCATTCTCTGCCAGCTTGCTCATCTGAAGACCGAGCAAGCGAATCGCCGGAGAACACGCTGAGCTTCTCGCCCTGCTGGGGCGAGCTGCGGCAGCTGGAGAGCACGGCCGTGCTGACCAATGTGCGCTCCTTCGTGGTCACGCTGGGCGAGCACTTCCAGGCCAATTGCGGCTGCTCCACGGGCAACTCGTGCTACTGGAGCAGCTCGGCATCGTCGGACAAGAACGCCGTGGACTTCATTGACTACCAGCTCAATGGGCCGTGTGTGATCAGCTGCGTGCAGATCGTGCCGTACCGCGTATTCTGGCACCCGCGCAGCCCCACGTATGCGCCCCAGCAAGTGCGCGTCGAGTTCTTTGAAGCTTCGGATGATGGAACCGAGCCTGAGCCTTTCTACAGCTCGCCAGCGTACGACGTGGAGAACGACATGACGCTGCAGGAGTTCGCGCTGCCGGTGAAAGTGCTGGCGACTGCTTCGACGATCATGCGCGTCCAGGTGATCGGCCGACACCAGGAGCAGACGTTCGCCATGCCCTCGTGGATGCAGCGGACGGAGGAGGACCGCCTACCCAAGTACTACGTCTGCCTGAGTTATGTGGGTGTGCTGGGAATGCCCTGCACGACCATGGCCACAGCCAGCAGCCCCACGCAGCCGGAGGCGTCGTCTCCCCTGTCAGTGTTCATGGTGTCGAGGACGAAGCAGCAAGAGCTGCTGAGCCCCAGCCGCATGGCCACGGTCATCACGGACTACATGGCCTCGTGCTACGAGGGCATCATGGACAAGCACCGCCGTGGCCAATGAGCCAGCGAGCGATTGGGTGCGCAACTGAACTTGTACACTGTAGGATGGATTGAAATTGTGGACTATATGTATAACACCAACCCAAAAACATGAACTAACTATGTATTCGACGCATATGTGCTCATTCTCCTGTGCGCAAAAGTGCAGTGCGCTGCCTAGCAGCTAGCTATCTAGTCACATTTCGTTTATTTATCCTTATACTTATCTCTATCGATTTATCACCATTTTTCAAACGCGACAGTCATGCCGCATGCGCATCGCTTGGTCCAGCTCTGCTTGTCTTCATCATAGCGCTCCTCTTGGAACGCATGGCGGTGGTCGCGATCGGCCACGGGGACGTACATGGCTGCTGCAGTTGCTAGCGTCTCACCTTCCGCCAGTAGCTCTTCGGTGCCTAACGCCTCTATGCGCTTGCGCTTGAGCAGGTGCTTGGTGCGCTTGGCCGCATTGGTGTACGCCTGGGCGCTGCGTGCTCGCTTGACTTTCTCCAGGCCGCTCTCGTCGCGATGTAGATGCGCGGCCTCCTTCTCCATGGTCTGCTTCAGGTACAGCTTCACAGGCGCGAACTTTTCGTGATGCGGGTTTGGCCTGTTCATGAAGCGCAGTGTGTGACTCTGGAAGACCGACTCGGGCAGCGCATACTCGCGCTTGGCCTTGCTCTTGGAGATCAGATCGTACCGACCGTCGCCCTCCAGTCGTCGCGTCTGCTTGCAGCTCACGCACACGCGCAGATCAAAGTGGTTTAACAGCACTGAGTCAAGGTACTGGTCCGGCATGCTGCAGTCCACGCAGACGCCATTGGGCGCATCGGCCACCAGCGGATCCAGCGCTTCAACGGCCACCGCCTTGGGCTCATCGTCCACCGCCATGGTGATGATGCGGAAGGCGACGATGTGGGAGAGATGGAAAACCCAATCACTCTTATGCACGCAGACTGGGATTATCAGCGGGGCATAATAACCCAAATTGGTGGCCTGGGTTGATATACATCATACATGGGTACACTTTATATTGGGAGCTGCTTCTGTTGTCAAGGATTTATACCAGTTGATAGATCACTACCGCGGCCTTGAATGCCTGACCACCGCCGTGAAGAAGATGAAATGGCCGACAAACGCGAGACGCCGCTTTCTCGCAGCACTAGACTGCAGCGAGCGCTCCATGCGCAGGCTGCACTTGAGTCACCGTGGATCCTACTCCGTTGAGCGCCTGTATGCGTTCGACGGCTACTGTTGTTCCAAACGATGTGTGTGTTGCCGTTTGCCTCATGCTATCGCTTCCGGCATTCCTGGTCTCGATTGCGCTAGAATGTGCTCCGCTGCAGACTCCGAGCGAAGGGTGGCGAGCCAACCACGGCTGCTTCATTCGCCTCTTTCTTCGTGGTCTTGGGTCTCAAACTGGAGTCCAATGCGCTAATATCAGATGTCGGCTTGACTTTGGGCACGATGCTGCTCCGCCTTGGCGACCTCGTGCGTGTAGATCACGATGATGATTGATGTAGCCGCCCTCTGGGCCCCTTTGCGATAGTCATCAGTGCCGTGCCGTTCGCTCTGACGACTGTACTGTTCCTGCTCTTAGCTGTCGGCCCAAGCCGCTTAGCCAAGGGATCCAGTTTGCGCTCCCAGTCATCCTGCGCATGTACATGATCGCAGTCCAAGCGATGCTGGTGCTCGTGTACCCAACCGTCAGCGCCTTGTACTATTGGCTGCCAACAGGGAACGACTTCCTGTTTGCGTTTCTGCTACCGATCATCAAGCTAGCCATGCAGCATGTCGTGGCCTGGACCTCAAGGGATCTGGAGGAGTACACGCCTGGCAACGTGGTCTTCTGCGTGGGCGTTTTCAATGCGCTGTACATGTTCAAGTGCATGCAGCGGTCTGACAGTCGTCTGGCGTATGGCGTGATCATCGCTCTGGATGTGATCCACTCCTTGACGGCGTACCATCGACTACAGAAGGCTATGATTCGAATACACGTGTTGCTGCAGTCATCCGATCGCAGCAGTCTCCTGATGGGTCAAAGTCTCGTGAATGCAGTCGGAAAGAAGCTGAGCCAGGAGCCTGGCGTCCTTCACGAACGAGATTTCTCCTCGGGGATCCGCATTCGCTCGCCCATCAGGCCGCAGCTTTCGAAGTGGAAAACGCTGCTGCTGAGCGAATTGACCGTCAGCCAGCTCCAGAAGCCTCCAAAGGCCCGCATTCCTCCACCTGGCAGTTTTGATCCGCATCCTGCATGGCTCCGTGAGGATCGTGCCCGAACCAAAGCGTGGACCAATAACTATATCACGCGAAGAAACTCAGATCCGACCGGCTGACCAAGTTCATCCCACGAGACCCATGCAGATCATTCCGTCTGGTCAGGACGCTTTTGATCCGTCCGTTGTGTCAAAGAAGGATATGCTTTTTGAGTGCGAACATCATATTCTGGTGGAGTACGTCGAGAGCGTCATCCCCATGATGTACGCCATCTACTTGCTGATCGTGGGCCGTCTCTCCAGCACCCAGTACTATCCGGAGATACAAGGCAAGAGCACGACCCAAGTCGAGTTCATGGTGCTCAATATCGCCGCGTACGCCATGATCGAAGTGCTGTCGCTCATCGGGATGCAGGGCTACGACAAGTGGAGAAGCAGTCTCTCGCCAGTGTATCTGCTGACGTTCGTGATTGAAAACCAGGCGCAGGTGCTTCTGGGGCAACTGTTTGTGTGGTACGGCACTTTGCTGCAGCTCACACTGGCGCATTTCGGTACGTTCCTCATCGCTGCTGTATGTGTTGCTGAGCCAACGGTCCTTTGTGGCAGGCGTGGACTTTACACTGCGGTTCACTTGGCTTCACTCTTGACATGGGTTCATTTTTTTTGCGATTTTGAGTAGTATAAAACCTGTATAACCCAAATACTAAAAACACTCATCAAACTGGGTGTTTGGGGTCAGATTTGGGTCATTTAGATGCTGTAAAAACCGCCGGAACACAACGTCAATATTCGGCGTAATTACAGCCATCATGAATAAAACACAATGCCTATTTTATACACAAGTGTTTGCGTGTTTGTGTTTCTTTCAGCGCAGCCCATCCCATCGGCGGCCCCTTTCGCAAGCCCAAGCTCAGCCAGTAGCTCTTCGCGCTCTCTTGCACGCACGTTCGTCTGGCAGCAGACGCCACGTCCGTCCTACCGCTTCCGCTCCCTCAAGAGACGCAGCAGAAATGGCCAGCCGAGCCGCGCCCACGGAAGCCGAAGTGGCCATGCTGCAGCAGCCCTTCGTGCGCGGCGAGACCGACATCTTCGCGTATCTCACGGCGCTCATGAAGCAGCGCACGCTCATCTTCGACGGCGGCATGGGCACCATGATCCAGCAGCACAAGCTCTCGGAGGAGGACTTCCGCGCCGAGCGGTTCAAGGACTTCTCCATGCTGGTCAAGGGCAATAACGACCTGCTGTCCATCACACAGCCACAGATCATCAAGGACATCCACACGCAGTACATGACGGTAGGCAAGGCCCAACTGATTGGCACCAACACGTTCTCGGGCACGACCATCGCGCAGGCCGACTACAAGATGGAGCACCTGGTCTACGAGCTCAACTACGAGTCGGCCCGCGTGGCACGCGAGGCTGCGGACGAAGTCACGGCGTTGGACCCGCTCATGCCGCGCTTCGTGGCCGGCTCCATCGGGCCCACGAACCGCACGCTGTCCATCTCGCCCAACGTGGAGGACCCAGGCTTCCGTAACGTGACATTCGACGAGCTGGTCGAGGCCTACACCACGCAGATCGAGGGGCTCGTGGATGGCGGCTCGGACGTGCTGCTGGTCGAGACCATCTTCGACACGCTCAACGCCAAGGCCGCAGTGTACGCCATCGATCTGTACCAGGAGCGCACGGGCAAGAAGCTGCCGCTGTTCATCTCCGGCACGATCGTGGACATGTCCGGCCGCACGCTGTCTGGCCAGACCACGGAGGCCTTCTACGTGAGTCTGCGCCACTCCAAGCCCTTCTGCATTGGTCTCAACTGCGCGCTAGGCGCCAACCAGATGAAGCCGTTCCTGCAGCGGCTGGCCAACGTGGCCGAGTGCTTCGTCTCGGTGTACGCCAACGCCGGTCTGCCCAACGCCATGGGTGGCTACGACGACGGCCCAGCGCTCATGGCCGAGTACTGCGAGGAGTTCTTCAAGGACCAGCTGGTCAACATGATCGGTGGCTGCTGCGGTACGACTCCCGGCCACATCCGCGCCATGGCCGACATGGCGCTCAAGTACACACCGCGTCCGCTGCCGCCCAAGCAGGACCCGTTCATGTGGCTCTCGGGTCTGGAGGACATGGTCGTGACCAAGGAGCGCTTCAGCTTCCTGAACGTGGGCGAGCGATGCAACATTTCCGGCTCGATCCGGTTCAAGAAGCTGATCATGAAGGGCGACTACGGCACAGCCATGGACGTGGCCCGGCAGCAGGTCGAGGACGGCGCCATGGTCATCGATGTCAACGTGGATGACGGTATGCTGGATGGCGTGGCCGCCATGGAGCGGTTCCTGAAGATCGCTGTCACGGAGCCGGACGTGTCCAAGGTGCCGTTCATGGTCGACTCGTCCAAGTTCCACATCGTCGAAGCCGGGCTCAAGTGCGTGCAGGGCAAGTGCATCGTCAACAGTATCTCGCTCAAGGTCGGCAAGGAGCTGTTCATGCAGCACGCGCGTATCGTCAAGCGCCACGGCGCGGCCGTGGTCTGCATGGCCTTCGACGAGGAAGGTCAGGCCGCCACAGAGGCCGAGAAGGTGCGCATCTGCAAGCGCTCGTACGATATCCTGGTCAACGAAGTGGGCTTTCCCCCGGAGGACATCATCTTCGATCCCAACATTCTGACCGTGGCCACGGGTATGGAGGAGCACAACAACTACGGTGTGGACTTTATCAACGCCACGCGCATCATCAAGGAGCAGAACCCGTACTGTAAGATCAGCGGCGGTGTCTCCAACCTGTCGTTCGGCTTCCGTGGCGTGAACGTCATCCGTGAGGCCATCCACAGTGTGTTCCTCTACCACGCGGTCAAGGCCGGCATGGACATGGGTATCGTGAACGCCGGTATGCTGGAAGTGTACGACAATATCCCAGCGGATCTGCTCAAGCTGTGCGAAGACGTTGTGCTCAACCGAGACCCCAACGCCACGGAAGCGCTGCTGGATCGCTCGTTGATCGAGAAGGAAAAGGCCGATGCTGCCAAGAAGGGCGGTTTTGTGGCCGCGACGAACCAGCAGGAATGGCGACTCAAGCCGATCGGCGAACGGCTCACGCACTCACTGGTGAAGGGCATTTCGGAATTCATCGATCAGGATGTCGAGGAAATGCGTCATGCCTGTGCCAAGCCTCTGGACGTGATCGAAGGTCCGCTCATGGACGGCATGAACGTGGTCGGTAACCTCTTCGGTGCTGGCAAAATGTTCCTGCCCCAGGTGATCAAGTCGGCCCGTGTCATGAAGAAAGCCGTAGCCTACCTGCTCCCGTTCATGGAAGAAGAGAAGAGCCGCCAGCGACTGGAGAACACGGCGAATGGTATCGCCAACGCCGAAGAAAACGACGACTCGCAGTATGCTGGCAAGGTGCTCATGGCCACGGTCAAGGGCGATGTGCACGATATCGGCAAGAACATTGTCGGCGTCGTGCTGGGTTGTAACAACTACAAGATCATCGATCTGGGTGTCATGGTCACGTGTGAAGAGATACTGCGTGTGGCCAAGGAGGAAAAAGTCGACGTGATCGGTCTCTCCGGTTTGATCACGCCATCGCTGGATGAAATGGTCTACGTGGCCCGTGAAATGGCCAAGGCCGGCATGAAGATCCCTCTCATGGTCGGCGGCGCCACGACCTCCAAGATGCATGCGGCTGTGAAGATCGCCCCGCATTACTCGACTGCAGAGCACCCAGTCATCCACGTTCTCGATGCCTCGCGCAGTGTGGTCGTGGTCGGCAACCTGTTGCGTGAAGGAGAAGAGCGCGAGGAGTACGTCGAAGAGATCCTCGAGGACTACGACGAGCTGCGCGAAGAATACTACGCGTCGCTGGACGAGATCAAGCTGGTCAACTACAACGACGCCACGAACAAGGGTTTCCAGATCGACTTTGTGAACAACCCGCCGTTCCAGAAGGTTAACCGTGTGGGCATCCATGTCGTAGACGATCTTCCGCTCGAGGCGCTGGTGCCGTTCATCGATTGGAACCCGTTCTTCCAAACTTGGGAACTGCGTGGTCGCTACCCGAACCGTGGCTACCCCAAGATCTTTGACGATGAGAACGTCGGCGCTGAAGCCAAGAAGGTGTTCGACGAGGCCCAGGTGCTGCTGAAGAAGATCATTGACAACAAGTTGCTCAAGGTCCGCGGCGTGTCGGGCATCTTCCCTGCCTACCGCGACGGCGACGACGTGGTTGTGTGCGACCCGGACCACCCGGAGCAGAAGCTGTCCAAGTTCTGCATGCTTCGTCAGCAAGCCGAGAAGGAGACCAACGACCCGTACATGTCGCTCGCGGACTTCATCTCACCGCCAGGCCTGGGCCACCAGGACTACATCGGCGGATTCGCCGTCGGCGTCTTCGGTGTCGAGGAAATGGCCGCCGAGTTCGAAGCCCAGCATGACGACTTCAACAAGATCATGTCCCAGGCCATCGGTGATCGTCTGGCTGAAGCCTTTGCCGAGTACATGCATCGCGAGATGCGTGTCAAGGACTGGGGCTACGCTGCTGACGAGGTGCTGGACCGCGAGGACCTGCTCAAGATCAAGTACGACGGCATCCGTCCTGCCCCGGGCTACCCGTCGCAGCCGGATCACACGGAAAAGCGTGCGCTCTGGGATCTGCTCAAGGCCGAAGAGCTCATTGGCCTTACGCTGACCGACAGCTACATGATGTTGCCCGGCTCGGCCGTCAGCGCGCTCTGCTTTGCGCACCCCGAGTCCGAGTACTTTGCTGTGGGCAAGATTGGCAAGGACCAAGTGGCGGAGTACGCGCAGCGCAAGAACATGCACGTGGACGAGATCGAGCGCTGGCTGGCGCCTATTCTGGGCTACGATCGCTCGGTCTAGGTCCATCCATTCTACGTAGGTAGGTATCCATGGGAGGGGATCACTGGCTCTGTTCTTGGTGATTGCGGAGCCACAGACGATGGAGATGCCGGTGGGGCCCAGCAACTGCTACATGCTGCGTCCCCACTGCCGTCTCCGCTCTTGAGAGGAGCCATTCGCTGAATTCTGGCTTCCAAGCGAATGGCCAAGTCTGTCTGCAGTCACTAGCAAGAACCACATTGAAACGCCCAAAAGGATCACCACCAAACAACAATACATTGCGTTTAACCTTCCCGTTCACATTGCTATCGTCACTCGTGCGTGGGCCTCAGTCTTGCTTGGCTCCTTGCGCGTCCTTGAGCCTACAACAGAGAGAGACACACAGTTGGAGACTAGCCATTGAACGTGGAAAAGCGCCGCACTAGCCACAAGCAAACGGGAGTTCTATGTAGTAGTACTTGCGTCTGCTTACACGCGCGAGATGACGGCAGCCGGAGGTTCGTAGCCGTTGTTGGAGACCGAGGCCTTGTCGGGCACCGGGTGGTACTCGTGCTTGTTGGCCTGGGTGCCGATGTTGATGAGCACGAAGCCCGAGACAACGAGCGTCGAGGCCAGCAGCGTGATCACGGACGGCGACATGTGGTGGAAGATGTAGTCCGAGACGATCGCGAGCGGGACCGTGAGCGAGAGCCCGACCGTGGCCACGGTGGGGGACGTCAGCAGCACGGCGCGCGCCCAGAGGTAGTCCGAGAGTACGTTGTCGAACAGGCCCTTGATCACGATCAGGCCCAGGATCTGCGGCGTGAGCGCGCTCAGCGACTCGAGCGCCGTGTAGTGGAACAGCAGCACGAACGGCAGCAGGCAGATGAGGTTGATAAAGCCGATGAAGCCGAAGAACAGCGAGAGGCTCACACTCTCCTCGTCCACGATCAGCCGGCGCAGCGCCGTGGTGTACACGCCGTACATGAAGGCCGCGAAGAGCGCCACGAGGTCGCCGAAGACGTGGTCCGTGGACTGCTCGTCGCCCGAGCCCGAGTCGTTGAAGATGGTCGAGATGTTGCCGGCCATGCAGAGCACCACGCCGCCGAGCTTGAGCCACACGAACGGCTCTTTGAGCGCCCAGACGCTGAGCAGGAACGTGAACACCGTGGACGTGGAGCTCACGATCGTGCTGCTCGTGACGCTCGTCATGTTGAGGCTCTGGTTGTACGTGAAGTTGGCCACGAACCAGAGCGGCGAGACGATGGCACTAATGCGGAAGATCTCACGGTACGTGGCCTGGTGCGGCGAGCGCGTGAGCAGCTCGCGATGGCTAGGCGAGGCCTCAACGGGCGCCGGGGTGCGACCGGCGCGCCAGTAGCCCCGGGCCCAGGGCCAGAGCACCTGCGAGACGTACCAGAGCGGCAGGTTGATGGAGAAGAGCGAGATGCCGACGTAGGTGAGGAAGAACGGGCCCTGGAAGTTCATGTTGTGGAAGATGTACTGCACCAGCACGCTCGCGAACGTCCAGATGAGCGCCACGACGAAGAGGAAGAACACGCCGAGCGTCCACTCGAACGTCGAGTGGGTCTTCTTCTTGCGCTTGTACTTGTCCATCTGCTGCTGCTGCGTGTACTTGCGCTGGGCCGCCATGAGCCCCGAGCGCTCGTCCAGGTCGTCGGCCGAGGCGCCGCGCGGCCGCTTGGACGCAGAGAGCTCCATGGGCGAAGGACTGCGAGTGGCTTCTGGTCGCTCTGGATCAGCTTTCCCAGTGGCTTGCTCCCGGTCACGAGCCAATCAATTGAGTGCGCATGCCGCTTCGTAGCCAATCGCAAGCCAGGGACGCCCCATGGTCACAGGTGGCCCTTACATGGAGGGAACGGAGAAAGAATGATTGTAAACGAAAACGGAACCCATTTTTGAGTGGAAGGTTTGGGCGCCAAATGGTGAGAGGATACGAGTCTGCGAGCCGATTAGTGAATCTGGCACACAAGCAATTGACGCATATGGACATCAAATAGCAAAAGGAAAGGAATTGGATAATTTATGTGTCTGCTGACTGATCGGTGGATCTGGCACACAACACGAACCAATTTTTAACGTTAATATCGGCAAACAAATCATATGGACCAGCCCAGCATTTGTGAATGATGCAACGCCAAGAGTGGATAATAACGACCAGAGATGTTTTGACTATTTTGGATATGTGGCTGATCCGCTTCACACGCTTAAATTGCTTTGGTCGGTCCTAATAGAGAATCCAACGTTTGCACGGTGATTGAGAGCGGCTCCATGTTTTACAAATATATACATGAAGGCGCGTTATGAAAAACTCATAACTCAAACGGCGTGATAATCAAACGACGGGATCCGAATACTCTTCCCACTAATGCAGCAGGAAGCAGTGGTCATGGGCGATGACACCGCCTAGGCATCGATCTCGGCGGCTTCCTTGGCTTGCTCCTTCTCCTCGTGCTCGTCGACCGCCTGCTTCTTCGAGATAAGGTTGATCAGCACGAAGCCGGCGATCACCAGCAGCGCAGCCAGAATGGTCCAGCCCGTGGGGTTCGTGTCGTTGAAAATGCGGTCCGAGATGATAGCCACCGGCACCGTGAGTGACAGACCGACCGTGGCGACCGTGGGCGACGTGAGCAGCACCGAGCGCGCCCAGAGGTAGTCCGAGAGCACATTGTTGAACAGCGTGTTGAACACCAGCAGGCCCAGGATCTTCCACGTGAGACCGTCGAGCGACTCGACGTTGGTGAAGTGGAAGATGATCTCGACGGGCGCGATGCAGACCAGCGAGATAAGACCGATGAAGCCGAAGAAGACCGAAATGCTGACCTGCTCTTCGTCAGGGATCATGCGGCGGATCACGGTCGTGTACACGGCGTACATGAAGGACGAGAACAGAGCCTCAATATCGCCCCAGACGTGGTCGTTCTCCGAATCCGAGTCGTTGGCAAGCGTGACCACGTTGCCGCCCATGCAGAGCGCGACACCGAGCAGCTTCCACCAGTTGAAAGGCTCCTTGAGCGCCAGCACGGAAATGAGGAATGTGAACACGGTCGAGGTCGAGCTCATGATGGTGTTGCTGGTCACACTGGTGTAGTCCAGACTCTGGTTGTACGTGAAGTTGGCGATGAACCAGAGCGGCGCGATGACGGCCGAGACGCGGATTACCGCGCGCCAGTTGGACTTCTCAACAATCTTGGCGTGGAACGAACTGCGGTCTGTGTCGCCCGAGTTCTTGCCGCGGTACCACATCTTGATGTACTCGGTCGTGTACCAGATCGGCAGGTTGATCGCGAAGAGCGCCACACCGATGTACGTGAGGAAGAACGGCTTGTCGTAGCTCAGGTCGTGGAAGATGTACTGCACCAGCACACTGGAGAGCGTCCAGATGATGGCCACGATGATCACGAACACGACACCGAGCATCCATCGGAAGGTCAGGTACTTGGACTTTTCCGTGGCGGTCTTCTCCTCGCCGGGCTGCTTCTGGTAGTCGGTCGTGGGCGAGAGCAGGATCTCCGAGACGTGGCTGCCTCGCTTCTCGATGGAGTTGGCCATGGCGATCGCTGTGTCAGCTGGCGGATTGGGGAATGACTGCCAACCACATCAGCGAGGAGGGCTCTTGGGGCCAGCAAACGGGCCGCGCGAGAGCGAGAGGCCTGATCGGCCAGGCCACCCATCCCGCAGGATCGGCCGAGAGCAGGGTGCTGTCGTGTGCATGTTTTTGGAAGCACCGCCAGCCAGCCAATCAGTGACGAGAGAGACGCAAAAGACGTGGCATGGTCAGACTGAATACCCTGTTTAA
The DNA here is from genome assembly GCA_023334555.1 of Elongisporangium undulatum. Lineage (NCBI taxonomy): Eukaryota > Oomycota > Peronosporomycetes > Pythiales > Pythiaceae > Elongisporangium > Elongisporangium undulatum. The sequence continues at coordinate 15,184 of JAADVF010000073.1, read as the reverse complement.
ACCGATGTTCTCGGTGTAGGACTAGCTTTAGGATCAGGCACGTCTACATACCACAGTCTGTGAGCAGCGCACACTAACACACTTGAACTCGGAATGCGTTTTAGTCAGAGATCTCTCAAGGGTGGAATGGAGTGGCTCAATGGACCAAGCTTCTGGTGCAGGAGTATTTGTTGGTGGTGAGTGTCGGAATAAACTATTGGGATAGATGACCTGTGTCATTTTAATATCCTTTCAGAACAAATGTTGTGGACATTTGGAGACTTCTGACTGTTTCGTTGACACATTGCGCCTGACACAACATAATGCAGAGAAAGGCCACTTTTGGGCGCGGTGCTCAAGCGCGGAGAAGGACGAATCAAAAGTTCGTCGACCCCATCTTCAGGATCCTCACTATGGATGAACAGCGAAAAATGAGTCGATGAGAAGGCGAGAAGATCCCAAATGACTCGAAGAGCTGCAGCTGAGTGAATGTTCATTCTGGTCGAGAACATCACCCACTTTTTGGATGATATCCAGTGGGAGGTGCTCAATGTGCGTGACACTATAGGACATTGAGCATGTGTAGGACACCCACCATCAACGAGTTTGTCATGCAAAAGCAAAGTGTAGGACGCCTCGTGTGAAGCGGGCTTGGGGGAACATTCACCTTTTTCATTTTATCGCCGGGGTTCAGTGCAAAAAAGCTGTTCCACATTCACTTATGAGGTCGTATCGAAATTTGCTGAATTTGTATGGAGTTTGGTGAACTTGCTGGAATAGGACGCCGAGAATTCCCAAAAAAGAAACAAGCGGGGCATCTCCTCCGGCCGGCTGGTCTCTGCTGAGAGGGGTTCGTGTGTCACAGGAGCGCGTTACCAGGTGGGATCACCAAAAACAAGCCCCGGATTTGTGACGGTTTGACACCTGACGGCGTCGTGCTGGGTGAAATTCACCCAATCATTGGTTGTCATATGACCTTTTCTGTCCAATCATATCGTAGGAATATGGTGAAGACTACTCAATTGCACCAATCATTGACCTGGATTAAAATACGTCCTCCTTTGTAATCTCCTGGTGTGCACAGGCACACCACACAGTAGCTCTTGGGCCCACATGGCTACATTCGTTTTTAATCTTTCTCGGACAAGCTCTTCTCTCTCGTGGGCGCCAGGGAGTTCAGATCGTTCTGCAGCCTCAGCACTCGCTTGATCAGCAGATCCTGGCGGCGGTTGGACTCCTCCAGGATCGCTGCGGTCTCTGAGATCATGGCGACCATGCTGGCGCTAATGCCGGCACCGCCGACCATCGACTTGCGATGCACGGAGCTGTTGAGTCGTGAGGACGTTGTCGATCGGCCTGGAATGAAGCCATTGGCACTGCGCTCATCCACCAGTTGAATGCGCGATATCGCCGCGCCAACGAGCACCCGTTTCGACTCGGACGGGACGAGCGGTGGTTTCTTCGTCAGCGGCGCGATGCTGTTCTTCGCAGCCACCACGGCTTTCAACGCGATCGAGCCTCGTTGCGCCGTGGACGGCGTTGCAGGCTTCGAGGCATCTGTGACGGCTCTGTTCTGAGCGACCTGCGCCATCTTGGTCTGCATGGCTGGGAAACACGAAAGCGCTTCCAGGAACCGATTCCGCGAGAGCATCCGCAGCTCGCAGAAGCACAGCGTGCGCACTGTGGCCGTGCGCTTGTTGTCCGGGCTCAAGATGGCCATCTCCCCAAAGTATTGGTTCTCGCCCAGGATGCCGATCTGGACATTCTGCCGCCGCACTTCGACGGCGCCGCGGAAGATAAAGAACATCTCGTGCCCGATCTCGCCCTCGATGATCACGTCTTCCAGCGGCGCAAAGTGGATCATGCGCACATTCAGGGCCAGCTCCATGAGGAAATTTGGGTCGCTGCCCGTGAAAAACGGGAACTTGCGCAGGAACTGGTCGTTGATGCTGAGCGCGATCTTGGAGCGGAGCTTGGACGACAGATCGTTGAGGATCTGCTGCTCGGAGTTCAGCTTGCTCTCGCGCGAGAGCCGCGTGTTGTGGTAAAACTCGCGGATCTCAGCGCGCAACTTCAGCGGCAGCTCTCGAGCCTGCATGTACTCGTTTACTTCATCCATTTTCTCGCGGAAGCGTGTCTCCTTGACCGTTAGGCTTGACACCAGCTCTACGATCTATACCAGACAAAGCAATCAGCTATTGCGTAATGTAATGCTTGGTACCGAAAAGCACGCGCTTACATTGGTAATTCCATACGCGAAGACGCCACCGCCAATAATCATGGCAAAGATCGAGAACAACCGCTCATCAGGGTTTGTGCCGGAGACATCACCAAAGCCGATCGTTGCGCTACAGAGCAACCCAAAGCGATCACGTAAGAACCATTCCACAGCAGAAGTACCATGCCTTATTAGCGTCCACCACGTACACAGTCATGACAGCGAAATAGATCGCGGCGACATAGCGATCCCACTTGTTCCCGTACGGGTCTTGCAGCTTTTGCACGGTGACCCAATTTTTGCCGTCCTTGTTGCTGAGAGTGATGGCGTGGAAGATGCACCCGAACCAGTGTGAGATGAGCACGACAATGAGGCAGTACTTCATCAGCGAGCTCATGGTGGAGCGGATGAACACGGTATTGCTGATCCGGCGGAAGATCCGACTCACACGGAACAGCCGAAGCAGTCGGATGAGCCGCAGCAGCTTGAGTATTTTCTGGAGCGACGCCTGGGAACTTCCCTGAGAGCTTGGCACGATGTACGCATACGGCAGCGCAGCGATCAGATCGATGGCAAACCATGAGCTCAGGTACGTTGTGGCGGCGAGTCTCCGACTGTATTTGACCGATCCGTCCATTTCCACAGCGGTGTTGAACGTCAAAAGCTATTGATTGAGCGCATATTGTAATACGTAAGAATAGCCGCATTTTTCACACGACTGAGCGGGACGTACGATATCAACGAGGAAAAAGATGTCGAGAAATGTGTCGAAGAAATCGGAATTGTCCGACGCATTGAACGACGCATTGAACTGATCCAAAGGCAAGATAGATGAGCACCATGTACATACACCAAGATCCAATCCCATGGAAGAGAGAAACAAACCGGCAGCGTGATGGCGTTGTAAAAGATGAACAGAATGCTGGTCACATCCCAAGCCAAGCGGACGCGGCTGTGCGGATTGAACATCTTCTTGGACGATAATGTCGGTTGCGGCTTTGTAAACAACGCCTTGATCGTATCAGATGAACTCTTCCGCCTGTCGGGCGAACCGGGAAAGGGGGGAATGGTCGGGTGGATCAGCGCTGCTGCGTTCACTCCGCTTGCATCGTGCTCCAACTTGGACCCAGCTGCAGTCTTTTTGCGTGGCTTTTCGCTCTCACCCTCTACCTGATCGTCTTCAGCGACCGTCGGAGTCATCAGAAACGGAGGTGAGTTGAGCTTACTAATGGCGGCGTCCACCTTCTTGTAGTTCTCGTACTCCTCGCCGGGCGAGAGCGTCATGCGGATGCCACGCGATTTGCTCGGATCCACTGTAAGATTAGTATTCTCTTCCTTGAGAATGCCACCAGCAACGAGCGTGCCCGTGATCTCCTGCTCCATCCGCGTTCGCCGCCGTAGTCTCGACGCATAGAACGAATCCAAATCCAGTTCCTGGAGCACGTAAGGCACATGAGCAATTTCAACACGTAAGAGGCCTCATTACTCTGTTGTTGCCGCACCGCTTCGTTGGGGTTCTTAGTCTCGAACAATTGCAACAGACGGCTCGAGTTCTTCCGAATGGGGACAATGACTGTGCGCTTGGCCTTTGCTTTCTCTTCGGGTGCGGGCTCTGGACCAACTGACACGGGCGGTTCTTCCGGGATCACCTTGTTGCCCAGCATGACCCCAATCTAATCTCTCTTCCCCTGTTCAAATCTGTCAGCACCTCAAGCCGGTTGGAAACGAGCCATGGATAGCTGGCTGAAAATAGACACCAGTCGTTGGCATCAGCCAGCGACACCAAAGCAATGGGGATTCACACAAGCAACAATCCGTGCGGATATATTTTGGCCTAGCGCAGCTAGGCGAGATGAGATAGCCACCTAAAGACGCTTGGGCTGGCCAACCGTCCTACCGTCCAAAGGCAGTCGACGGATCGTCGCTTGCCGCGCGTCCCGGGGTTGCATTGATCGCGCTCGCGTCCTCCTTTCTCCTCCAAGTCTCTAAGCGTAGTACTGCAGACTTGCCTTCTTCTTGGCCGAGACGACCGAGATGCCCTCCATGAAATCTTCGTGCGTGATGACCGTCGAGTCGCGACGTAATGCCAGCATGCCTGCCTCCACGCACACCGCCTTCAGTTGAGCGCCGTTGAAGTCTTCTGTGCTGCGAGCGAGCTCGTCAAAGTTTGTTTCTGGATGTCATCAATGAATACCACAATCAGGCTTCCAACACTCCACAACGCAAATGCAAAGGCCAACAGCTCCTTACCGTCCTTGTCCACATTCATCTTGCGCGAGTGAATCTGCAGGATACGCGCACGAGCTTCTTCTGTCGGATGCGGCAGCTCAATCTACAGGATTCCACGGGCAAACGTCAGTCAGTCAAAAAGCCCGAGCAAGCTGCCTCTAGAGGAGTTCCTACCTTTCGATCCAGACGACCGGAACGCAGAAGAGCGGGGTCCAGTACATCAGGTCGGTTCGTGGCCGCAATGACCTTGATGTTCGTGTTGCTGGTGAAACCATCCAGCTGGTTCAGCAGCTCCAGCATTGTTCGCTGCACTTCACGATCGCCCGACTGTTCGCCACCGAATCGCTTGGTACCAATAGCGTCCAACTGTCACATCAGATGCATTAGTGTCCATGCATCATTGGGGTCCATCATGGTCAGCCTAACGCCAGGCACATACTTCATCAATAAAAATAATGGCACCGCCACGCTTCTCGTCCTTGCACTTCTCCTTGGCCAGCTCAAAGGCGTCGCGCACGAGCTGCAAGTCATTGCGACATTATCAGTACGACTGCCTTCACATCCGTCAGTATGCCCAAGCTCACCTTAGCACCATCACCAATGAACATCTGCACGAGCTGCGGGGCCGCCAGCTTGAGGAAAATGGCGTCGGTCTGCTTGGCACAGGCTCGCGCCAGCAGGGTCTTGCCCGTGCCGGGCGGGCCGTGCAGAAGCACGCCCTTGGGCGGCTGGATACCAATGGCGTCGAACTTCTCCTTGTGGGTCATGGGCAGCACCACGGCCTCCACGAGCTCCTCGATCTGCTTGTCCAGGCCGCCAATGTCGCTGTACTCCTCCGTGGGCTTCTCGTCCACCTCCATGGCCTTGACGCGCGAGTCGTACTCGGCCGGGAGCTTCTCCAGGATCAGATAGCTGTCCTTGTTCGTGCCCACGAGATCGTTCGGGATGAGCTCGTCCGAGTTCACGAGGCCCGGGATGGGCAGGAAGATCGTCTGTCGCGTGGAGGTCTTGATGACCGCGCTCTTGCCGCGCCGCTGTGCGTCCACATCGGTCGCGGCGCCGTCCTGCTCGTCGTCGTCATCGTCGGCCAGATCCAGGATCTAACACCAGCATAACAACAGCGTTAGATACACCGCCATTCCCCAGGACAGCAGCAGCACCAAACGCATTCGATCACTCACCTCCACGACGTTGCCCACGAGGTACGGCAGCTGCTTGTTGAGCTTGACCTTCTCGTTGTTCTCCTTGATGCGCTCGCGCTGCGCGTGGGACTCGTGGTTGATGCGCTGGATGTCGCTGCGCATGATGCGGATGTCGTTGTCCAGCAGGCGGATGCGCTGGCGCAGCTCGTCGTTGGACATGAGCAGGATCTCCGGGTCCAGGCCCTCTTCCGCGCCCCAGATCGCGCTCGTCTCCAGTGCGCTCATTCTCCTTTGCCTTCCGTCGCTTTTCCCCCTTTAGGCGACTCGAGCTCCCCCCCTTGGGGGCGTAAAGCTCATTTTCAGCCAATGGTAGAAGTGAAAAAGAGAAAAGCGATGTTTCATTGGTGGAAAACGTGACCCACGCGATCTTGTGCGTCTTGAAGCTTTTAGGGTTTTCCCACAAGTGGAGGGGGACTGTATTCAAACAGGCTTCTATTCGAGTACGCTGTCATCCCATGACGCTTCATGGGCAGTCTAGAAGGATCTCTTGGGTCAAGCTGCTGCTGCTGCTTGGGGAAAGGCAAGACAAGTTCTCTATTCGAGCATGCCCTGCCATTTCGTGACGCAACTCAGCTCCACAAAGTCCTGCGCGCGCTCTGCTTCCGTGTGGGTCTTATCTCGGACATTGAGCAGACATGACACGATCGTGATCTCCTGGGTGTCCGGACTCAGCGTTATCCGCACCTCGGCCTCTACGTAATGGTTCCAAACATAGTAAGCCTCCTGAATCCGACTTGACATTATAAATGGCAAGAGCGCTATTGCGTACCTGGGTTGAACGGGCGCAGATAGCGCAGTAGCTTCGCCTTGAGCAGCTGAATCGGACCGGTCTCGACGTTACGCGCACCGTATCTGGCAAATATGCGCTCAATCTTCTTGTGGTTCAAAACTGCTGACCGCTCTTGGTAGTGAATGAAGCGCAGTCCAGAGAAATAGGCGGGGATCTGGGCCTGATAAACATGATAAACTCAGTCAGCCGATATAAAAAGGCATTTAGCTACTTGAGTCACGTACGTCAATCCACAAGCTCCGCCAGTACAAGCCCCGATAGTTCACATCTAGCTGCTCCAGTTTTAGCTCAATGATTTCTTCGATCTCAGGTCGCCCAAACGGAAGAAACGGGACGACCTAGCAAAGTAACGAGTCAGATCAGGAACCAAACACTCGTTTCGACAAGTATCTGGCAGTAGCTTACCTTGTCGACCATCTTGCCAAAATTCAGACGCTTCCATTGCGAATCCAAAGCAACTTTCACGGCCTTTTGCAACTCTACCATAAGCTCGTCTTCGCTTCGATCGGCATAGTGCATCATCACTTGCTCCATATCCGCAACTCCAATGTCGGAGACGAGGATGAAAATGACCTGCAGGCGGTACAAGCGTTGATAAGTTACTGTCGTATGCATGACCCTTGGAAAGACATTGAACCCATACGTTGCTGGTGTCGATGCTCTTCGAGACACCGTTCTTGTAGTACGTGAAGCGGGCCTGCGCACTCACTGCCTCCATGAGCACTGTAACACAATCCAGAACATTCATCAGTCATTAGTCGAGCCACGAGCATAGCACCATAAGAAAGCTTTGCTCACCGTCGAGCGTATGCGGAATCACTTTCTGCACTTCATCGATCACGACGACCGCTTTGCCGGAGCAGTGGTGCAAATGCTCTGCGAGTCTTCACCACATAACACAACAAGCAAGATGGAATGTCACTGATTATAGACAGCACTCCATCAGTTTTGCTGCACTGACGCACGCACCTCGTCTTGATCTGTGTGTGATACTCAGTGATGGGGTTCGTAAAGTTGTCGCTAAAATCTTCACCTCTGACAAAGCACAGACAACACATCAGCGAGTTCACACAGCACAACAGCACCCACCAGCCAGCTAGAGTATCACCGTAGCATGAGTAGTCCCGTCGGTACGCGCTTCTCGCTGTTGGGCAGCTTCTTCTGGCGCTTGAACAGCGCCTCGGCCAGCAGATTCGACATCTCGGTCTTTCCGGTGCCCGTTGGGCCTGTAATCGCCAGCACAAGTGGCGATCGGTCTGCCGCCGACACTCGCCTTCAAAACACACGCAGCAAGCGTTAGTATTTGGCTCCTTGTGCCATAGAAACGAATGGTAAACGTACGAGAACTCCCAGGCTTCAATGGCAGCGACCACAGTCTCCAACGCGCGCGTCTGTGCTCGTAGATGGGTCTGCAGGTAGTCCCGCACGACCAGAGACGGCTTGTCCACGAACGTGCATTGATCTGTCACCACAACGACCGCAGCAGGTCAGCATCCGTCGTACTACTACCAACACATTGCACCCATCCGTCTGACTAACGGACAGTTGCGCACTGCGACGCACCGCCAATGCCCGAGTAGAAGCGAGCGGCCTCCCAGTACTCGCCCCACTGGATGTCCGGCGCCTTGAACTTGAACGCGTGCAGCGTCGACGACAGCGACGTCAGCGCCAGCAGCACCTGCAGCAACCTGCGCCCATTCGCCATAGTGCACCGCCGACTAAAGGCAAGGTTTTCTGGGCCCAAGAACACTCACCAGGCGGGCGAAACAGCCCACGGGTTGGTGAAGACACCGACCCACCCGGGCTTTGTTTTTTGTGAAGTCGACTCCAAGTCGAGGTTACAAGGATAAAATCGCAGATTGACTCGATGGTTAGCTGGACCGACTCGGAACACGACTTGAAGTGGCTGTGACCAGCAATGCCACCATTGAAGCGACGACGAGGTAAAAGTCTCCTGTACACCGATCGAGAGGAGGACGCGTAGATCACATGCTTGCTGATCCGATAGTCGAGCCGCATTCAGACTGTGATGCGCTGTCATCCATCCACTTTCCTGGAGGTCCTATCAACGTCACGCCTACAATGGAAGCGTCATCCTGGTCTGGAGTGATTACAGTTCTTGAAATCTCTACAAGCGCATAACTGATATGGCTTCAGAAGGTCCAAGTCCCATCCGTTAGACCGATGAAAACACCTTCGCAAGAGCAAGTCGCTCCATTTTGAACAATGAGATCATCTTGATTACACTGACAGACAACTGGTTCTTTTACGCAACGATTGAGGTCGGCCCACTGCACCGGAGAATCAGTCGTGAAGTCTATTCTCACGCTCCTGCAACTGACGACGAAGCAGCTTGCCGGACGCGTTCTTGGGAATAGCGTCGATGAATTCCACCTGGCGCACCTTCTTGAATGGAGCGACCCGTTCAGCAACAAACTTCATCACGTCTTCTTCCGTGATCTTGCTCAGGTTGGTCTGATCCTTCAACACGACAAAAGCCTTGGGCAGTTCTTCTCCAAACGCGTCAGCTCCACGCACACAGCAGGAGTCCGAAATGTCCGGGTGGTTGTTCAGAACGTCTTCCAGCTCGGCAGGGGCGACTTGATGGCCCTTGTACTTGATAAGCTCCTTGACTCGGTCGACCACGAAGACACAGCCGTCTTCATCGATGTAGCCGATGTCACCAGTGCAAAGGAATCCATCTTCCGTCAGCGAGCTTTTGTTTGCCTCTTCGTTGTTGGAGTACCCCATCATGACCTGAGGACCGCGGTACAGCAACTCTCCCTTTTCGCCAACAGGGAGATCCACACCCGTCGCAGTGCATCGTACTCGGAGCTCAGTGTTTGCAACCAAACGACCGACACCTCCAGGCTTACGAAATTCGTCTTCACTGTAATTCACTACCGGAGAGGCTTCCGTCATGCCGTACGCTTGTTTCACAGTGACATTCAAGCGGTTTTTGACCAGGCTTTCGACCTCCTTGCCCATGGGAGCGCCACCAGAAACAAGATACTGGGTAGCTGAGATATCGTATTCATCAACCATCGGATGATTTGCCAGGAAGAGCGCCACGGGCGGAGCAATGTGACCTGCACGGATCTAGCAAGCAGAGGCATTTCTAGTGTCAGCCTTCGAGCATGATAATAATCTCTACAATGGCAACTGACCTTGTACGTTTCAAGCGCATTCAGAAACACCTCCGGATCGAATCGTGGCATAAGCACCTTCGCCGTCGCTTGGTATATCGACAGGTGCATCATCATCAGACCGTAGATGTGGAAAAACGGCAGCAGACCGAGTGAGTGGTCTCCAAGCTTCTCGACATGGTCGACTTGCAGCGCATTGGCGATCATGTTTCTTGAGCTTAAGGCCACACCCTTCGGGACACCCGTGGTTCCACTGGAAAACGGCAGCAGTGCCATCAATTCCGGATCGACCTTCTCATAGATGAACGGGCCGTTGTCGTGCTCAACCAATTCGCTGGAATACGAAACGTGAGTATGGCGAATCGCAAACGAGCAACGAATGAGGCCACTTACTTGACACTCGTGAGTCCCTTTGAAGATTTGCCCATGGTGTACACGTGTTTGGTGGCGATCTCATTTTCCAGAGCCGCTTCTAACGCCACCTCCTCCAGATCCTTGTTCGTGATGATGTGCGTTGCCTAGGGTTTCACATGGTTAGCATGGCAAGTAAGAAATGATCTCTTCAGGAGTGATTATCGTACATTGGCGGCCGAGATCTGCACTGCCAGTTCGTATGGCAGAAACATTGGCGACGCGGTGGAACATACAGCTCCAAGTGCGTTCAAAGCTACAACACAGGGGCCATATCATGTTAGATATGCGTCCAAAGGCATACAAATAAGGTACCAGAAACTTACCCAAGACCACCATCGGGAACTCCAGGCAATTGCTTGAATGCACAATCACGACCTACCACGAGAGCGCTTCCGTCAGCATCTATCGCCATGATCACGGTCATTTGCCAACAGAGCCACACTCACGCTGCCCTTGCGCACGCCATCCTTCGCCAGCGCCACTGCGAGTCGCTTCGATCGCTCATACAACTGCTTGAACGTGACCTTCTCGTGCGTGACGCCGCAGATGAACGCGTTGCGGTCGCCATTGCCGTTCTTCAGCACGTGGTCCTCCACCACTTCCCAGATCGTCTTGTTCGGGATCTGCACATCAGGATGCGGCGACTTGAAGATGATCGACTGCTTCAACTCCGTCGAGAACCAGCGCGACAGAGCGCATGCCGGCGTCTGCTGCTGTTGCAGCAACGCGTACTGCAGGACGGGCGCCATGCGCACACCGTGGGCCGCTGCGACAGAGCGTCGCCCGGCCGCGGCCAGCGGGCGCATGGATGCGAGACGGCGGGCCAACATTTGTCACTCTGTGGTTTCTCTTTGTAGCTGTTTCCTCTGCGCGGCGCAATTCGTGGAATGGCTTGGGTGCCACTGTGGCGGCCAACTTCAGACACCCAAGAGTCCGACTAAGTACGATCTGAATGAACTCGGATCGGTGTCAGCAGGGGGATGGTGGTTGAAGTTCAACAGGTTTGCGTGACCCTTGACGAAAGAGTAAACGTCGAGTTTAGTGTTCACCACGCTAATCAGAATGGTGATGTAAGCGTACACCAATTAGCTTGGGTGGTGTAATCGATTACGCGCACAGGCCTATATTAAGCAGTGCTGATTTAGGACATGTCCTGGATGGGCGTTTGCTCAAACAGCCGCGTGGGGCTATGCACCACCAGAAGAATCGCCTGTGGCCCCAGGACACGGCCGAAACGGATCCTGCGAGATCCACAACCGATTTTGCCGCCCCAAGCACCGCTCGAAGACCGTCGCGATGCTGAGTGCTAGCAGCTCGAGTCTGCGCGCCTCCATGGCCGCGCCCCTGCGTCGCCGCGCGCTGAACGCCGCGCGCTCTGCCGGCTTCGCCACCGACAGCAGCGACGAACGCAAGCCCGTGCAGATCAACCGCGTGAGCGCGCGCATCACGCAGCCCAAGGCCCAGGGCGCCTCGCAGGCCATGCTCTACGGCACGGGCTTCACGGAGGAAGACATGAACAAGGCGCAAGTGGGTATCGCCAGCATGTGGTGGGAAGGCAACCCGTGCAACATGCACCTGCTCGACCTGGCTGCTGAGGTCAAGAAGGGCGTGCAGGAGGCCGGTATGGTCGGCCTGCGCTTCAACACCATCGGTGTCAGTGACGGCATCAGTATGGGCACGTCCGGTATGAGCTACTCGCTGCAGTCGCGCGATCTGATCGCCGACTCCATCGAGACGGTCATGGGCGGCCAGTGGTACGACGCCAACATCTGTATCCCCGGCTGTGACAAGAACATGCCCGGCTGCATCATGGCCATGGCGCGTGTCAACCGCCCGTCGCTCATGGTCTACGGTGGTACTATCCGCGCCGGCTGCTCGTCCAAGGGCACGCAGCTCGACATCGTGTCGGCCTTCCAGAGCTACGGCGAGTACGTGGCCAACCGCATCACGGAGGAGGAGCGCGCTGACATTGTGCGCAACTGCTGCCCCGGCCCAGGTGCTTGCGGTGGCATGTACACGGCCAACACCATGGCCACGGCCGTTGAGACCCTCGGTCTGAGTCTGCCGTTCTCGTCCAGTAACCCGGCTGACTCGCAGGAGAAGCGCGACGAATGCCAAACGGCCGGTAAGGCTATCCGCTACCTGCTGGAGCACGACATCAAGCCCAGCGACATCCTCACGCGCGAGTCGTTCAACAACGCCATCGCCGTGACCATGGCGCTTGGTGGCTCCACCAACGCTGTGCTGCACCTGATCGCCATGGCGCGTGCTGCCAACATCCCGCTCTCCATCGACGACTTTGAAGTCATCAGTGAGCGCGTGCCGTTCTTGGCCGACCTCAAGCCCAGTGGCTCGCACGTGATGGAGGACATTCACCGCGTGGGCGGCACGCCGGGTGTGCTCAAGTACCTACTGAAGAAGGGCATGATCGAGGGTGACTGCATGACCGTCACCGGTAAGACGCTGGGCGAGAACCTGAGCAAGGTGGCCGACCTGTCGGACAACCACAAGATCATCCACCCGGTGGAGACCCCGCTCAAGTCCAGCGGCCACCTGCGCATCCTGCGCGGTGACCTCGCGCCTGAAGGCTCGGTCGCCAAGATCACGGGCAAGGAAGGTCTCGTGTTCACGGGTACCGCCAAGGTCTACGACTGCGAAGAGGACATGCTCTCGTCGCTGGAACGTGGCGAGATCACCAAGGGCAGTGTCGTGATCATCCGTTACGAAGGCCCCAAGGGTGGCCCCGGTATGCCTGAGATGCTGACCCCCACGTCGGCCATCATGGGCGCCGGTCTCGGCAAGGACGTGGCCATGCTCACGGATGGCCGCTTCTCGGGCGGCTCGCACGGCTTCATTATCGGCCACATCACGCCTGAGGCCCAGGTCGGTGGCCCCATCGCGCTCGTCAAGGACGGCGACAAGATCGTGGTCGACGCCGAGAAGAACCGCATTGATCTGCTGAGCGTCACGCCCGAGGAAATGGCCGAGCGCAAGAAGCACTGGGTCGCCCCGCCGCTCCAGGCCACGCGCGGAACGCTGTACAAGTACATCAAGAACGTCAAGTCGGCCTCGGAAGGCTGCGTCACCGATGAATAAATTAACCCACAATACTAGCAGACTTTCGCCCCTAAGCAGTACATCATCAACCGCCTTAAAGACGCCCCTGTTAGTGTCGGCCATGATGCACAGGTGGAAGTTTGTCACACCAGATTCGTGTGGCCGACACCAAAGAAGAGGGGTCGGTTGAACTTCAACCCTGTTGACAAGCCAATTGTGTAATCTTGCGTGTAGCATCATATCGTACTTAGTGGGATTGAAGAGTCGGTGTGGACAGCGAGTGATACCAAGCTCAAGCCATTCCACGATTTGCGCCACGCAGAGGAAAGCGGAGGAGAGAGAGAGAGAAACCCACGGAAGAATGCTGTTCCGCCGTCTCGCATACACGCGCTCGCTGACCGCCGCTGGGCGACGCGCTGTAGCGTCTGTGCACATGGCGCCTGCCCTTCAGTACGCGATACTGCAGCAGCAGCATGCGCCGGCCTGCGCTCGAACCCGCTCGTTCTCGACGGAGCCAGGCCAGAAGATCATCTTCAAGTCGCCGCATCCAGAGCTGCACATTCCGCAGACGACGATCTGGGAAATTGTGGAGGACCAGGTGCTGAAGAACGGCAATGGCGACCGCAACGCGTTCATCTGCGGCGTCACGCACGAGAAGGTCACGTTCAAGCAGCTGTATGAGCGATCCAAGCGACTGGCGGTATCGCTGGCGAAAGATGGCGTGCGCAAGGGCGAGGTATGTTCGGATCGGTACGACTGGTAGTTGTGAAAGTGATACAGACGATGCCGGTGTGATTGCCGTAGGTCGTGATCGTGCATTCGATGAATTGTTTGGAGTTCCCAATGGTTGTCCTGGGTAAGTCTACTACCATTATGACCGTGAATGTGTGATTCCTACTCACAACTTAACTCTATGCTACAGCTTTGAACGCTCTTGGAGCAGTTTGTTCAACCGCGTCGCCATTGTTTCTGCCGTACGAGCTGGCAGTGCAAATCTCGGCTGCTAATGTACGATATTCACTCCAATATCCGCTCTCTGACGTATTTGCTGCTCGTTTATGCTAATACGCTTGGTGTCTGTGAAACCATAGGCTACGCACATATCACGAACAAGGATCTGGAGGATGTGGCGATAGAAGCAGCCCTGGAGAATGAAATCGACCTTAAATACGTGTACACCATGGGCAAATCTGCAAAAGGTCTCACGAGTGTTAAGTAAGTGGTCGTATTGGTTGCTTGTTTGTAATTCACCACACTCACATGATTCGCTCTTCCAGTGATTTGGCCGAACAAGACAACGGCCCATTCATGTATGAGAAGGTCGATCCTGAGCTGAAATCGCTGCTGCCATTTTCAAGTGGAACAACGGGTGTCCCGAAGGGCGTAGCGCTAAGCTCACGAAATTTGATTGCCAATACGCTTCAAGTCGACCATTGCGAAAAACTCGGAGACCACTCACTCGGTCTGCTGCCGTTTTTCCACATCTACGGTCTGATGATGATGCACCTGTCGCTGTATCAAGGTACTGCGAAGGTGCTCATGCCACGATTCGATCCGGAGGTGTTTCTGAACGCGCTTGAAACCTACAAGGTGAGTTATCAGTGCAGTAGTTAAGTAGTAATCCTCATGCGCGATGCTGACGTTCGGCGTGCCTTTGCTTGTTAGATTCGCGCAGCTCACATCGCTCCGCCCGTGGCGCTTTTCCTGGCAAACCATCCGATGGTCGACAAGTATGATATCTCAGCAACTCAGTATCTTGTTTCTGGCGGCGCTCCCATGGGCAAAGAAGTCGAGGCACTTGTCAAGGATCGTTTGAATGTTACTGTAAAACAAGCGTACGGCATGACGGAAGCCTCCCCTGCAGTTAACTATAGCGAAGACCACTTCCGGAAGCCTGGTACTGTCGGTCGTTTGGTTGCGAATACTGAACTCCGCGTCCGATGCACTGCGACGGGTGTGGATCTTCCTGCAGGTGAGAGAGGTGAATTGCTGTACCGCGGTCCTCAAGTCATGCTGGGGTACTCCAACAACGAAGAGGCAAACAAAAGCTCGCTGACGGAAGATGGATTCCTTTGCACTGGTGACATCGGCTACATCGATGAAGACGGCTGTGTCTTCGTGGTCGACCGAGTCAAGGAGCTTATCAAGT